>JAESVK010051597.1:0-12491 GCA_017140935.1 Hamamelis virginiana | reverse complement strand
TGACGGAAAAGTTGTCAGGTGTACTTTTTTTGCCTGTGAAATGACTAAAATGCCCTTATTTTATTTTAATGCATTAAATGATCAAGTGGGTGAACAATTTAAACGGTTTGACCCGACCCTAACGTTTCCATCTTTCTTGTTTATAGCAGACTGCCACATTGAGATCATTGTTCGTGCATGCAGTCCGATTAATTTTACAAATTCAAATTTAATTGTTAAACATGGTGATCATCTTGATTATTCTTGATTGGTTAACATCCAGTTTGAACTTAAAGGTAATTTCCTTTGCTTCCTTAGCTTGATGCCAAATTAGCCAGTTAACGCCAAGACTTTAATTCAAGATAAACTTGGTATGTGTGTAGATTCTCCAACTATAATTACTGATTACTGATTTCAAATTAGCCAGTTAGCGGACGATCTAAGCCTTTGATACAGATCTTGAATCCCTGATGTGTTTTGAACTTCACCTGGTATGAAACCATTATTTTGATGTTGGTGTTGCTGGTGATGGTTCTGTTGATTTTGATGTTGATTGTTTCTCCAGAATGAGCTGCAAAGACCAATAGAAGGAACCTGCTGTTGGCTAAGAGGATCTTGGCCCAGGGTTCGAGCATTTAATGCTCTTGCTGAAACTGTAGATTCTGAACCGATGTGGGATCCAAACATAACCCCGTCTTCCTTAACAGTAACAGAATTGGACATGGGGTTAGGGTTAGGGTTATTAGGTTGCGTTTGGTACGCGGGTTAGGAATCTCAAGCCTGGGAATGTCTAATCGGGGGGTTTGGGTTTGGGTTTGTAAACTTTGTTTGGAATGTTGGGGTTCAGGATTAAGATGACTGGGCTTCAAGCCTGACCTGTGTTTGTTTGGACCATAGGATTACAGCAATTATTTTTGAAATTACAAAATTACCCTTCATTGTTTTATATATATTATATATAATCTGATATATATATTATATATATAAAAATCTGATAATATCTGATATATATTATATATAATATTTGATATATATATTATATATATAAAAATCTGATAATATATAATCTGATATATATATATATATATATATATATATTCATTTGAAACAGAGAAGGCACGCCTGGTACGCAGCAGACGACGAGGCACGACCGGCGACTCACGGCTTCACGGCGACGCACCGGCGTGAGGTAGCAGCACCGGCGTGAGGTAGCTTCACGGCGACGCACCGGCTTCACGGCGACGACCGACGCACCGGCGACGCACCTTCTTCTTCTTCTTCTTCTTCTTCTTCCTCTCTTCTCCCACCGGCGTGAGGTAGCAGCGGCACAGGCGTGAGGTCGTCGGCGCAGCAGTCCTCTTCTTCCTCTCTCTTCTCCGACGACCGGCGTGAGGTAGCAGCAACAGTCCTCTTCTTCCTCTATCTTCTTCCTCTCTCTTCCTCTCTCTTCCGTTGCCTGTAGAATCAGCTACGACCGGTGATGAATGTGGGATATAGATGGAACATCGAATTGTTGGCTGCAATCTAAAGGGCACGCTCGTCAATAAGGAAAATCATAATCCCAACCCCGGTGTGCCAAACCTCAAACCCACCGCGAGCATCAGGTCACACATTCCCCCCCATGGCCGTCTCCCACAGCCCACCGGTTTGAAAACCTTACCCCAAACCTTCCGATCCAAACAATGGTTTGGGGTTTGAAACCCCAAACCCACCGCGTAGCCGGCCATCCAAACACACCCTTAGGGTTTTGTGAGGCTCTCAGTAAGGCCAGCAGATGAGAATTCTGGGGTGAAGCCCATAAAATTGGGTTCGATGGAATCTCATGATCGAACCCATTTCCAAGGCCTGATTTCCCAATCTCTGATGATAGAGTAGTCTTCACTTTCCCGGCACTCGATTTTCCGACAGATGTGGCCACACTAGTGTTCTTGTTTTTCCGGCATCTGCCTCCGATGGGGACGTTCCTTAGGGCACCTCCGCCTCCCAATCCCTGATCGTCCGCTAACTTTCCTCCAACACCAAATTTCTCTTCAGGGCATGCGATAAACATCTTTACAACTATAATTACTAATTTCAAAGATCCAAATTCGAACAAAACAGAGAGAAAGAAAGAGATAAAGAGAGATATATGGGTACCTTCCAGAGACCAGCTTCAAGACCAAACTTCTCTGCAATTTCCTCTGGTGAAGAAGAAGAAGAAGAAGTTGGGATTTTGATTTCTTCTATTTTTTAGTTGATAGCTCTAACTCTGAAGCTCTTCAAACTGGGTTTGAAGGGATGAGCTGAAGCATAATTGCAGATTCTAAAGTTCCCATTTTTCAATGAGCTCGAGGTTGCCGAAGTGAAGAGAGCCGACGCCTGCGCCGTTGAGGGAGGAACCCGTTCGCCTTCCCCATCGGTGGAGATGGCTGGGGATGGCTGGAGATTTTCACGAATTTGGGGATTTAGGGCAAGAAGACACCCCGCGTGCAATTTGTGGAATTTGGGGTTTTTTTTTCCTAAACTCAGTTGGGTCATTTACTTACCCACCAACCCGACCCAGTTACCCAGATTTTGTGCCCAATTGTACATTGAAATTAAAAAAGGGTAAATTTGTAATCTTTTCACATTTTTAAACGCCGTAAGCCCCTTTGCGAAAGTTTGAAAGTACAGGGGGCTGATTGTTCACTTTTAAAGTGCAGGGGTGCAAAGTGTTTTTGGACTAAAGTACAGGGGTGCAAAGTGTATTTTCCCCTTAAATTAATCATCAAATTTACAGCTTCCTTCGATTAGATGTAACGTTTTAAATTAATCATGAAATTTACAATTGGCTTAACCCTACCAAATTTAATCAGAATTTTCAAACTAGCTATATTTCCAAAATATTTGTTAATTAGTAAGATTCTTGGCTAATACTCAATAAAATAATAATAATGATAATAATAATGACCGAATATTGTAAAGCCTTATACCAACTCTTACTAAATTAATTATGAAATTTACAATTGGCTTTGCTAAGATGTAATGTTTTGATTTCCAATAATAGAGGCTAACCCTACCAACTTTAATCAAAATTTTCAATCCAAAATATTTGTTAATTAGTAAGATTCTTGGCTAGTACTCAATAAAATAATAATAATAATAATAATAATAATGACCGAATATTGTAAAGCCTTATCCCAACTCTTACTAAATTAATCATGAAATTTACAATTGGCTTTGCTAAGATGTAACATTTTGATTTTCAATCATGGAGGCTAACCCTACCAACTTTAATCAAAATTTTCAAACAATATTTCCAACGTATTAGTGAAATTTTCTGATTTTTTTTATCATATTTTGAAATTTTAGGTGCGAAGATAGTCTAGTTGGTAAAATCTCTTGGGATTTGTACCAGAGGCATGGTTTCAAGCTCTCCAATTATTAGAGTAGGGAAGGAGAGGGCCTGTTGTATAGCTCATAAGCCCAACGCACTTCTTAAAAGAAAGAATGAAAAAAAAAAAACAAACAAACAAACAAACTTTACCTAAATTCAATTTAAGAACACTTTCGGATCCACATTTGACCATTGAATCACTACATTTAACAACTATCACAACTAGGGCCCTGTTTACTTCATGAAAATTTTATAATTTTTATTTTGTGAAATTTTTTTGAAAACAGTTTTCATTTTCATTCTTCAAAATTTAGAAAATGTGTTTACTTTGCAAAAATTAAAACTGTTTTCAAAATCTAAAAATAGTGTAAATGCATTTACTAAAATTATATATTATCTCTATATGTATTATTATTTTTATTTTTTGGTTTTATAGTTGGTCTACATATTTTTTTCTATGTTTATAAGCATTGCCACGATATAATCCTTGTTTTCTGTTTTCGTGAAAACACAAAAAACGTCTTTTTGATGTTTTCACATTTTCTTAAAAACTGAATTCATTTTCTTGAAAATAGTTTTCATTTTTTACAAGTAAACGTGTTTTTTAAGCAGTTTTTTGTTTTTATTGAAAATAAAAATGAAAATTGTAAAAATTTTCATGAAGTAAACAGGCCCTAGGTTTTTCCAAATTTCCAAACAGTTCCTAATTAATTAAGGTGTTATTTTGAATTGAAAAGTCTTAGGAGTGGAGAAAGAAAATCTCTCGTCTTTATTTATTTTAATTTTTTCCTCGCATCAATATATTATAGTCTTTCTCATCTTTCTAGACCATTAGTATTCCTAACATCAAGTTGATAGGGATATGGATGGGCACAATGGTTGGAAAACCAGAACTTCATTAATAACAAAGATAAAACAGCAGTCCTGTTTGATGGAATGCAATTGAATTAAATATAAATATATAAAACATTATTTTAATTTATGGGCAGGTGAAGGCAGACAGCTCAATGTGATCTGCAATTTTTTGACTAATGCTATATATTCCAAAAACTATCCCAAAAAAACTATCCCAAATTAATCATAACCTTTATTTATTATTAATTAAAGAATTTGTTAAAGAAGAGAAATGTTAGATCGACCGCCACATCATTTGGAACAACAATTTTGGGAGATATAGCATTTTCTTTTTTAGTTATATGGCTTGCCAGCTTCTATTTATTCTCAGGGTTACTTATTCATAAGTCCCTAACATAAGTATTTTATATTACTAGGTCCAAGAACCTCCTATTATTAAATCTTCAACTTCAACCCTTTGTTGCATGTTAGATGTGTGAACATGTACATATAACACATATACAAATAATAATCGGGTTAGGAATGTCGTTACCTTAATGTGGAATCACCCCGATTATGGATGCCAACGTCCTATTGTTACAAGCTCCACAACGAACCTCCGTGCTCGTTTCTATGTTCTCGCAATACAGAGAATAACCATAGCGAGCTATCCCCAATATTGTTCACGTACCCACGTCCAATGAGCCTCAATGATGATACTCCAAGAGAGAGCTCTAGTGAGAGAGAGAGAGAATGTGTAGGGAGTATTATTGAACTTCTGTTCTAATCCTATCACCTATATAAGAAGAACAAAGTCCTAATTGTATATGAATTGCACTCATGCAATCCCACATCACCCTAACCACTTAGGATTAGTACTCATTCTAATCCTATTAGGTATTCCATAACCCAGCCCAAAAGTCTAACATTGCATATTTCTTTTTAATATTTTGGACGATTAAACAGTCGGGGGATGGAACGTTAATTACATTTTTTTGAATGTTTAGTATTTTCTGTTCTAATTATATGATTAAATAGGCAGAAAGAAACACGACCCACGTAATTAGAATCTTCATTCCTTTTTTTTTCATGCGAGGTTAACAACGTGAGAAAAGGTGAAAAATCATTGGATACAACAGCTTCAAGTACTCCATGCTGTAGACCAGTTAAGAAAATGCTAATTCATTCATCCACTTTACCGGTCTTTAACCACCTGTCTCAATAATGCAGACGAATAGTATTTATGATTTTTAAAAAATAAAAATATTAGGAGCACTTTTCTTGATGTTTATTGATGTGAATGATATATACATATATCATATGTCATTGAAGGTGACTCTGAATATATTAGTGAAATAGGCAGATGAAATAGCATTCTCGAGGCCAGTTAAATCAAATGAGTTCTCCCTTTCATTTTCATGTATATATGAACCTCTATAAAGGTAATTACACGACTCTCCCATCCTCCAGTTTGGGAGCTAGAGAGTGTTATTAGAGCATCTCCAATGAGGAGTTTGGGAGCTAGAGAGTGTTATTAGAGCATCTCCAATGAGGAGCTTCCATTTGGACCTTTCATTTTCATATTTTTGGAGTGCTACACTGCTAAAATGGAAGCTCCTTCCATATTTGGCACTAGCATGCTCCAATGTGGAACTTCCATACTTGACCTCATGAGCTTTAAATTGGAGGAAAGTATGATATAAGGTGCTTGGGAGGAGATGGAAATTGCCAAATAGTTTTCTAAATATAGGAGACATTGGTGCTATTGTCAAATTTTGGAGCCATGGATGGCACCCCATTGGAACACCTTTTTTGGGCTTGGCTCCCAAATTTGGAATGGCAACCCCTATAGAAGCCCATTGGAAATGATCTTAATTTCCATATATTAATCACTTACCCTTTGTTGGGGTGACCGAGCTGAAAAATGATAGAATGCAAAGGGCATATATGTCCCAATTGATTATAATTGTTGGATTTTCGGCTCAATTCACTATTTGATAAATCCACATTAGAAGAAACTTGCTTTAACAAGAATTTTCACTTCTCTGGATGTTTGAAGAAGAGCGGAGAAATTAATTGGTATTTCTTGTTCTACAAGCATATATTGTTCTCCTACATATATACAGAAATGATCAAGTTAGGATATGCTTATATAAACTTATGTAAGCATGAAGCCCATAAATATATAATTGTAAGATCCATATTTTGAAAAACTGATTGTTGGATTAATTAGTCGATAGTATATATATTAGTACCCTATATATACTGTAAGTCGAAATCTCTTCCCATAGCATGCTTTGGTATGGTATAAGAGTTTGATTCCATAGCATGCTTTGATTTTGTGGATGGCTTTATAGGACATATAGATTGCGCATGCAAACTAAGCAAGGGTGTAGTACAGACATGCTGCGGAATCTGCGAGTTACTTTTGTGCAAAATGTGGAAATTTCTTGTAGGTGGATGCCTCTATTGGCTAATTAAAATTGACCCATCTTAAGTGTTATTTCATTTTTAAATTTATTTTAACCCGCGCTTCCTAAAACTCATTGTTCATCACGCATTTTTTTTAAAAAAAATAGACTTATTAAAAAGAAAAAGAAAAATTTTAAAGCATATAACCATAGCTGTTTTAAAAGCTCATTTTTTTATTTTATTTTTTTTAGGGAAAATAATCCAAAAGATCCTAAAAATTAATTTTAGGGAAAAATACAATTTGCACCCCTGTACTAAAAGCCAAAAATACTTTTCACCCCTGTACTTCAAAAGTAAACAATTGACCCCCTCCACTTTTAAAATTTGGCAGATTGGTCCCTTCTGTTAGTTGGCCATCTATATTTTTAACAGAACAATTGTCAGATGACCCTTTTTTGCATGTAAAATGACTGAAATGCCCTTATTTTTATTTTTTTAATAGAAAACATGACCTGATGAAACACTTTACCCGACCCATGAGAAATGCCCTTGTCTTCTTCATTGATTAGCGCCATCTTCACTTCTCTTTCTGTCTCTTCTCAACCGACTCTGGACTCACTCTCTCTCTACTGTTGCTCTGTCCTGTGTAAATGAGGGGAAGAAATCAACACTGTAGCTTACTAACAATCCTGTGCATATATTTCTCTCTTAAACTGTACATTGGCTGTAATTGGACCCATCCTACCTATCACTGTAGGTTACTAGATTTCAGCAAGTTGATCTACATTTCATGTTATGGTTTTCTTTTTGAAAAAGCAACTTGTGATAGCTGAAACACCAATAAAGTGATTTTTTTTTTTTTTGGGTCAAAATCAAGGTGGACAATCCATCTCTAACAATGGCAGCAACCAATTAGGGGTATCCTTCCATACAGTACAAGACTCGAACAATGTCCATAATAAGAGGAACTGTTTGCTCTGTTTTTACATTCATAGATTAACCCAATCTAATAGTGAGCATGACCGAACATTCCATCAGATAATGGGTCTCACTGGAAGAGATGGCTCTTGTGATTTTGTAAAAAAATTTATTTTCTTCATCTTTAAATCAAAACTTTCCTCTGAATTTAATAATTTCCAAATCCAAAATTGGTCACCATGATTTTGATTAAAAGAATTATTTGCAACTCTCAGCACCTCAAGCCTCATTAGATTTCTGATACCAATAGGTAATTTACCAGAGAAGAAGTTTCGAATATATATATATATAGAAATTTCTAATACAGTAAGTGTAGTCACGCGCATCAACCACGATGGAAACACGCCGTGCATGTGATTCTGTTGAAGGTCCAAAACCTCCAAAACGTGAAAGCACCTTCAAATTCGGAATCGAACCGATAGTCACCTGAATCAGACCACTGATCACATTATTTTCAGCACTCAATTGAACAAGCGAAGAACAGTTCGCGATTGCAAAGGCAGAGTGCCGTACAGTTCATTCGAATCTAGCCATAGATATTGAAGCTTCTGAAGCTCTCCGATACTCGCCGGAGAACCGGTTCAAGGAAAAATTGATGAGTTGAAGTTGAGACGCGGTTGATAAGTTCGCCGGGATCATGCCGGATTTGCCGGCTGAGAAGTTGATTGCTACTCACGATTGGTAGGCTGGATTTTGTGCTGGCGATGAAGAGAAAAGGGTTTCAGGGGTTACCAAATTAGGGCACTGTTTTGAGTTTCTTTAGCTAGACCCGTTTGGGTTATCTTGACCCGAGCCCCGACCCACAATTATTTATTTTATTACAATGGGTATAATAGTAAACTACTCTCATTATTAAACGCCGTAAGTCCCTCTGTCAAATTTTGAAAGTGCAGGGGTCAAGTGTTCACTTTTAAAGTACTGGGGTGCAAAGTGTTTTTGGCCTTTAGTACAGGGGTGCAAAGTGTATTTTCCCCTTAATTTTATTATGGGGTGTTTACCCATAGATCACATTTATAAGTTTTGTTTACCTAAAAATTTTGTCATTTTTTCACTTTATCCAAAAATCATTTTTAATGAGAAACTCATCAGTTTGTTCTTTGATTTTGCAAAAAACTGATGCACAGATTTGATTTTTGAAAGTGCTCGGAAAACTGATGTGCTTGGACCTTCGAGTAAAAAAAAAAACTTAAATTTGGACTTTTGGGTAAAATGTAAAGATGATGGGATTTTTGGGTAACAAAGAACTCTTTTTTTTTTTTTTTTTTTTTTTTTAGAAGAGCCGATAGCCCCACACAAAGCAGCCCCAACCCAAGATTATTAAAAAAACCTCACTTATGGCAGAGGAATACCGTGGAAACAATATTACACTTGGGGGTCTACAAAATAGAACCCTATAAACTAACCCCAAACCAAGTGTCAAAATAGGCCAAAAAAATCAAAAACCAACAAAAAATACTAACAGGCCTAAATCAAAACAGCCAACAAAACTTACACTCTTATTCCACTTTATTAACGACTATAATCGAATAGCCTGAAGACCAATTTTATCAACTTTCAGAATTCCTTTGAGCAAGTGAGGCACTTTATTATAATTATTCCACGTACCATTTTTCTGATCTGAAGCCCAACGTGCCAAAAAATCTGCTCCAGCCTTTCCTTCTCTAAAAATATGTTATACCTTAACTTCCAAGGTAGAAAGAATAGTTTGTATCTTTTCCCAATAATCTTCAAGGTACCATATCCCACATCTCCCTTTTTCTATCCAATGAACCATTAGCAAAGAGTCTAATTCAATCTCCTCTCTTTGAATAGCTAAGTCCTTACAATATTGAAGACCATAGTAAAGCGCAACGAGTTCCGCTTCATTATTAGAATCATGCCCCAGTTCTTTAGCAAAAGCCCAATTAAGATGGCCCTTCTCATCCCTAATTAAGCCACCTGCACCTATACGACCTGGATTTCCCAAAGAACTCCCATCCACAATTAATTTAAACCAGCCCAGGGACGGTTTAACCCATTTCACAAGAGAGTATCTTTGTCTTTTCACAGGTTTCATAGGAATAGAAAAAAAATTCAGCACTCTTTCATCTCCCTCATTCATCTCTTTACTAGCACGCAAGCGAATTCCCACCCAGGCAATAGCAACCTTAATCGAGCCCCATAAAAAGCCCACAGAACTCCTTTTACCTTCCATACGAGCTTTGCATCTCCAAACCCAAAGAAACCAAGTCACAATAATAGGAATAAGAGCAAGCAATGTACCTTTTTGAGTCGAATGAGTAGCGCCCCGAAACCATAATTTCATAGATCCTCTCCATGATCTCCTCGGGTCATACGGTATCCCCAACTGTAAAGAGACACGCCTCCAAATATCTACAACAATCGTCCCATTGGCAAGGACATGATCTTGATCTTCCACACACCCCTGAGTACAACATTCACATCTTGAAGCCAAAGGAATGCCCAGAGAACTGATTCGACTATCAACAGTATGGCTAAAATTAAAAGCCTTCCAAATGGTGACCGAGTATTTTTTTGGGAGTGCTGAATGCCAAATCCAAGAGCCCATTCAGATTTTGGTGCACAAACACAAATACAGTCCCAAGCCGACTTCGATGAAAATTCCCCATTCAGATTTGGCTTCCAAATCAACAGGTCTGCATCATCTCTCTGTTCACCTAGGCAACTCAGAATTTCTTCCATTTTAGGCTCCCCTACCAAGCGATGTAACAAATCCACATCTCAACCATTCTGAATCCTACAGTCCTTTACTTTAAGAAGAGGACGATCAGATATCTCACAAGAATTTAAGAGGATTCCCGATTTCAGCCAAGGGTCTCTCCAAAAAGAGACGTGTCCATCCCGAACCAGCCACCAAGAATTGCCTAGAGTCTTCGGAACCATGCCCACAATGTTTAGAAAATAAAGATCCCTTCTGTTGATCTACCAAAGTCACATGTTGATCTTTAACATATTTATGCTTGAAAAAATTCGCCCATATAGAATCGCCTATCAATAAGTTCTAAGCAAGCTTCATAAATAAAGAATCTTGAACTTCCTCTAATTTTCGAAGACCCAAACACCCTTCCCGAATCGATGCGCAAACTTTGTTCCAAGCAACCCATTTACGTTTTTGTTTACCATTCCAGGATGCCCAAAAAAAATTGCTAATCAAGCGATTTAAAGCTGCCACCACAGATTTAGGAGCATGCAAAACTAAAAACAAATGAATTGGTATACTAGCAAGAACATGTCTCAATAAAATAAGACGAGCACCAGAAGATAAAAATCGATTCTGCCATCCGTCCAGTTTTCGTCGAATGCAATTCAATAAATCATCAAAGTGCGTAATTTTCAGCCGGCCTACCACAAGAGGCACACCCAAATATTTAATCGAGAAAAAACCTTCAGAGAAAGAAGTTGGTAGCAGAGAATTCCTTCTCCGAGCAGCAGAAGAATGTTTAGAAAAGAAAATATAAGATTTTTCCTTGCTTACCACCTGACCAGACCACTCTTCATATAACGCAAAAACATCATGGATTACTTGAAACGAAGATTTTCCTCCATTAGCAAACAGCACAATATCATCAGCATTTAATAAGTGGGAAACAAGAGGGGTACCTCGAGGATGAGAGAAAGGAGCAATATTACCACTAGCAATTTCTGCTTTAACAATCTAGAGAGCACCTCTTTGACAAGAATAAACAAGTATGGAGAAAGAGGATTACCTTGACGGAGTCCACGTCCACTAGAAAAAAAAACCCTTTTGCCGAGCCATTCATAACCACAGAAAACCAAGGAGTCGAGATACAGTTTCTAATCAAATCACAGAGCCGCATAGAAAACCCAAACGAAGCCATAACATGAAGTAAGAAATCCCAGTCAATGCTGTCATATGCATGGCTTTAGCCATATCAACTTTAATGACGATGTTGCCACCCTTGACCTTCTTATTAATCATGTGTAACATTTCTTGGGCCAAAGAAATATTTTCAAAAATACTACGTCCAGGAAGGAAAACACCTTGTTCCGGAGAAATAAGTTTGTTTAGGATGAGTGATAATCTTCGAACCAAGATTTTAGAAAAAACCTTGTACACTACAGAGCACAAACTTATAGGGCGGAACTTATCAAAACCAGTAGGCTTCTGCATTTTCGGAATGAGAACAATATAAGAAGCTGAGTAAAATCTAGGCATCGGGGATCCAAGAAAAAACTCATGAACAGCTGCCACCACATCAGCTTCAACAATATCCCAGCACGCTGTATAGAAACCAGAACCGAACCCATCCGGGCCCGGACTACTCTCATCTGGTATAGAAAATATAGCCTCTTTAACCTCTTGGATTAAAGGGAGCTGAAGGAGATTGACATTATCCTCCTCAAGAACAGAATTGTGCACCAATGTCGACAAATCTAGGAGGTCTCGACGTGCTCTAGCCCAAAGAAAAGAACTGAAATAATCCACAGCACCTGAATGAATAGCTTCCGGGGTAGCTAAACAACTCCCATATGTACACCTCATTTCGTGCACAATAGGCTTAGTTAAAGAAGAAAAAGTCTTAAAAAACTTAGCCGAGGCCTCCCCTTTTTCCATCCACCTAAGCTTCACATGTTGTGCAAGCCTAGTTTCTTCTCTTTGCATCCAAACAGCAAGTTCTTCCTTGGCCACCAATAAATCCCTTTCCACATCTTCTGAAAAACCATCCTGAAGTTGGCTTTCTAATTGTGCAATTTGATTTTCCAAAGCTTGGATATTCATTTCCGTGTGCCCAAAAACGAGACGATTCATCTCATTTTTCATTTTATTATTAGTAAGTCCAATAGATAAGATCCTTTGCCAGAAAACCCTTTTAGGTTAAAACTAAAAGTGTAATTCTATTCGCAACTGATGATGACAAAAGTCTGACAAAGTGAAAACAAAAGATAAAAT
>JAESVK010051594.1:6452-24827 GCA_017140935.1 Hamamelis virginiana | reverse complement strand
AGAAAATAGGGTCGATGTCTTTTCTTTTTCACAAATTATTCTCTCTCGATTTCTATTCTTCATATGGATCAGAGATAATCCAATTTCTTATTCTATATTTTCTATTCCTCTCTTCTATCATATTTCACTACTTTTTAAATATATTTTGGGCAACTAGATCGAAGACGGTTTCATTTGTCTTTCATTGGATGTACCCAATGAAGACCTAGTTGTGAGCTTACTAGGATCGTATCTCTAAAGGATTGTTAGCCGCCATAACTTGTAATTAGAGATGCAAATAGTACATTTAGGACAACGTGTCATCACGTGCTTTCCCATAGGCCAGCTATTCTTTACTATTCTTCTTAATTCCTTACATATTTCTTATAAAAATATTGTTTGTTCATTTTATTAATTGTTAATTGTCAATTGTTAGATTAGTTAAAATTTATATATATTTTATGAAAATAATAAGCATACAAAATTATCTCCAACAATCTAAAGGTACTATTGAATCCATATAAATATAGTTCAAATTTTATTCAATTAGCTTAGATCATTATGATTCAAATTAGATATTATTCAGTTTGCTAGCTTATAGATTTAGCATTTAGATTTTTTAGGGTTATTTACGCTTTAGTACCTCGAACTTTGGGAGTAATTTCAATCCAGGACCAAAACTTTTAATTTGATCAATTTTGGACAAATTTCTAAAAACTTATTTTAATGTAGGACAAAACTGAAATGTCGTATGCTTAAGTAATGGAGACTCCATCTATGCATCAGGTGACATCGTAATTAGAGCCTACACGTGTATCGTACCTCACCTGAGAGACTTATTTCCCGCCCAAACCATTCACACGGCCCTCACGTGACTAAATAAGGGTTTCAATTTGGGGGTTAAAGCTAATGGAATAGAACGAATCTTAACATTTTTTAGGACAAATTAATGCAGCAGTGCTTGAAATCTTAACATTTACGTGGTTAAAGAAGAAATAGTTGAGAATATCCAAGCATTGCTGTGTTAATTTGCCCTAGAAAATGTTAAGATTCTAGTTTTGTCTTACATTGAAACAAGTTTTTAAAAATTTGTTTGAAATTGATCAAATTAAAAATTTAGGTCCTGGATTGAAATTACCACAAAAGTTTGAGGAACTAAAATATAGATAACCCTATTTTTTAATAATCTTGCATCCGTATCATTGGGTTAATCCCTTCTAACCATTCTAATTGCATTAGATTAATTCTTTTGGACAAGCTAGTCGATAACTTTTTAAGAAACATCACAATTTAACATTTCGGTGGACTGTTGTATTATTATTAAATTCAAAATTGTTCCAATTGCAATGCTGCAAATTAATTACAAACTAATAGCTATCAAAATTTGACTAAAGCAAATTAAAAGTTATCCAACTGAACTGTTATTGTTGAAATTACTAACTGTAACCGTACATTTAGGCTATGTTTGGCCCCCAACTCTGAAAACAGTTTTCTGTTTTCAGAGTTCAAAAAACCAGTTTTTTCTCTCAAAACATGTTTGGCTATGTCTTATTTTTTCAAAATAAAAACTAAAAAATAGAAAACAAAACAGATTTTAGGTTGAAAATAGAGAACAGAAAAAAGTTGTTTCTGGAGAACAAATTTTTGTTCTCAAAAAGCCACGAGCCCCCTTTCGAGTTTCGACCATTCAAGTTATATTTGGTTTCTGACAATCAACTCTGATTTCCGGTGGTCGTCACTGATTTTCGACGATCATCTCTGATTTCCGGCGATCGTCATCAAGTTATATTATTTGTAACTATATATTATTAAACGTTTTGATCGTTAGATATAGTCTGAGATTATATTATTAAAAATTGTCTGAGATTATATATATTATTAAAAATTGTGAATGAATGGTCAATATGTATTATTGTGGCATGATTATATTATGATGGTAAGAGTTCCGTGAGGCCTTTCATGGTGGGTCGTTGGTTTAAAATAAATAAATGGTGGATTAAATTTTGTGACCATCAGTCTTAAATATTTTAACCATTGGATTAAATTAATTTTAGATTCATTTGTTTAATTTATAACTGTTACCTTTGAAATTAAATATTTGTTTTATTGTTGGATTTATACTCTAAAATTGTTAGATTAATATTAACCTTAATTTTGATTGTTAAGTTTTATGACCACCAATTTTTATTAAAAAATAAAAAATAAAAAATAACTATTGTGATAACTTCATTAAATTTAAATAAAATTAAATAGATTAATGTGGAGGTTTGAATAAATTAATATTTATGATATATATATTGTGATTAATATTTTCAATTGAAATTTTGGATGGGTTATGGCATTTATAAATAAATTTTATAGTATATCAAATTACGAATTTATTTTATTGATTGTTGAGTTAGATTTTATGTAACTGTTGGTTGTTTAGCATTATTATATTTTGGCCTGTTAAATAAATAAATTATGTGGGGTTATGATAAAAAGTAAATGTTATACTTTTTTTAGATTTTAAAATTAAAAGAATGATATCTTATTATATATAGAGCAATCCCTCCTACGTGGCTGGCGCTCTCCTTGTTCTTCCCTCCCACATTCTTTTCTCCCCTTAATTCACTGTATTTACTTCTTTTTGATTGGTTGATGGTATATTTTATTTTATTTTATTGCTATTTTTAAAATCAGAATTTTATAAAATATTTTAAGCCTATATTTCCATATTTAAAATCAGAATCTTATAAAATATTGAAAGCCAACTGTGCCATATAATAAGATATTTTAGGCTGCCATATTTAAAATCGGAATTTAGATTTTCAGTTTTGAATTTAGGTTGCCATAATTTAAAAATAGGATTTAACTCTTATCTTCTCTCTCCACGCAGCAGGCAGCAGCAAACCAACCCCCTTCCTCTCTCTCTCTCTCTCTCTCTCTCTACAGACCTCTCCACAATTTTCTAGCCTTCTCTCTCCACGGCTCTCTCTCTCCACGGAACAGCAGGTATGTTTTGTTGTGCCTCTCTCTCTACTGAATTTGCACCTATCTCTCTCCTTCTCTCTCATATGTTCTTGTGAAATTTGGTCTAAATTAGAAATTTTTGGGTGTTGGTTACTTATCATATTATTTTATTGCTGCTAAATTGTTGATTTTTAGCTTATGTTTTCAGTACTTACTTTGATTGTTGGGGTCGATTGTGCAGTCTTTTCTGTAGTGTGGGGCTTTCGATGTCTAAAGCGCATCACAAATGTAAGATCTTTACTCTGTTCTCATGCATACTCTCTGCATGTTCTTATGAAAGAAACAAAGACCAACTTTAGCAAAGAATGCTTTGCTTCCATGTCCTCATACTCTCTCTTTCTTCAGAAATAAATTCATTTCTAAAGTACTTCTCTCTTGTTTTTTTCTTTCCATTTCTCTCAACTTTTCGAGTTCCAAAATGTGAAAATTGTTAAATTTCATAAACCCAATACATGCGGTGAGTTTGGTATAATAAATCATAAAAAATGTATTGAAATTCGGATTTTAAAAGAATGAATGCATTAATTTTCTTCCATGGCAGCTTTTACTTCATTTTCATGGTGGAAATAGTTTAATATATACAAATGCAAATGCCAAGAGAGGTTTTAAATAGTTATAGTTAATTTAATTAGTAAAATTTAGAAAAATAATTTTGAAAATGAAATATTGTATTTTGATCAACATGAGTGGATTCAATTGCAGCTGATTTAAAAGAGCAGAAGCTGACCATCATAGGAGAAATGGATACAATTGCAATAGCTAAAAAGCTTAAGAAAATAGGAAAAATTGACATAGTGTCAATTGGCCCTGCTAAAGAAGAGAAACAAGAGGAGAAGAAAGAAGAAACAAAAGACGAGAAGAAGTGATCAATGGGAAACATTTGATCGAGCATGGCTACGAATTTTCCAGTACATGAACTTCTTCATCTTTTTATCAAAGTCTCAAAAATTATGTACATCTTTTTATTTAAATATTTATTTATTTTTGGGGACTTTGTTTTGCTATATATGTAGTGACCTTTTATTTTCGAAGAATATGGCTTGAACTGTTAAAGGAGGAGCTTTTAATCATTCATCAATATACAACAATAATTAAAATTTGAGGTTTGATTATATCTTTCCATGTTTGTTGAACCAAAATACAGAGTATATATATATTACATCCAATCAAAAGTAGATTCTCAATTTAGATTGACCTAATTTTAGGTAGTAATGTAAAACTAACTTAGTCCATCTTAAGAAACAAAATCATAGTATTTTTTTCTTAAAAAAAATTGGTCCAATTTAGTCCATCGCACTCAATCCATTACACATACTATTTATTGAAAACAAAAGATAGTTTTGGTTTTGAGTGCATGTTGTGAATTTGGGTTTAACACATTGCAATTCAACTATTGGACACTATTCATTATCGAAATCTTAGTTCAACCATATTTTCTTATTAATCTTTAGATGTAGGTCAATGGGTTGGTAGGTTTATAAAGTTTGAACCTAAATATATATTGGAAGTTTAAATTCTTTTTTAAAAAAAAAATGTCTAGCTTCTTTAATTACACGAAAGCAAAAGTTGATTCCTAAATTTAGATAACTTAATTTTAGTTAGAAATTAGCAAATCTACTTGCCAAATTGCTACACCAAATTTCCATGCATCTCTCCATCCATGCAAATCTTTTCCATTATGCCCCCTTCCAAATTCTCACACAGTCAAAATATTTCCTTGCCAATATCTCAACCCACGTCAACCTCCCAATCCCCATATCTCACTGCCAATCAAATTTCAATCTTTCCCTCATATGCAATGTTTCATCTCTGCCCATTTGAATCTTTCCTTACTCATCTCCCCACCCAAAGTCAACTACTCCAAATGTCACATCCTCTACCATGCCACAATCCTCTTCCATGCAAATATTTTCCTACAAAAATGTAATTAATGTCATAGTTTAATATATATTACAATATAATTGATGATAAAATAAATTGTAATGAAAATCTATTAATTTACAGTGTAATTGATGCCATGGAGCTCTCCATTGAATACTATTCCTATTACTACTATTCACACTATCCTAAATTATTATTTGAATATAAAATGGTATGTTACCTATTAAACGAAAATATTATAAATAGAATACTAAAATTAATACCTAATTATTTAGGTTAAAGTAAGTAAACTTAAGGGTTTTATACTAAAAGACCCCTCTATATCATACCCCTATACCATCAGGCCCCTCAAATAATTAAGCTAATATAAACCGGCATTATTATGGTATGAGTGAAAAAATCAGGAATTTGATAATCAAAATGCATTATGCCTAAAAATGCATAGTATATACTCACTTTTAAAATCAGCTCTGTTTACATATCAAAGAAGTAATAGTATACATTAAAAACATCGACATAAACTTGTGCTCCTTATTTCTCAAATGAAAATTACCTTTTAAAGTATTGAATTTGTGCAGTATATAGAATACTGCCCAATCAAAGCATTATACAATGTACCATGTATACATGACAACATAAATTCAAATTTATTTTCAACAAAACTGTATAGACCAAAAGTGCAGTAAGCCAAACTAACATTTTCACCCAACCACTAAATAAGTCCATTAGTAAGTACACAAGCCTCATCAAATGCCAAAGAAGCAAAAATATCACATGACCCTACCTTACAAATCAACCCAAACCAGCTAATAGATGATACGTAAAAATCTGGTTTCAATAGACATGAAATACATGTTTAATTTGTAAAAAAATGTTAAAGGCTCTTTAAAACCCATAATCCGAAATAGTTAATGGCTAAATAAAACCAACTTAAAATAAACTTTTTTTAAACCAAACCAGAAATTAACTGAAAACCTATCATCATCCATAATTGAATGTATACAGGACTAATATAATGAAACTTTTGAGGTCAAAACCAAAAAAATATGAGACATGGACATATATGCAAGACAAAATGCAAATAATGTTAAAAAATAAAACTCTTTATTGGCAAATTGCATTATAAATTCAAACAAAAAATGCTCAAAATTCATTGATCAAACAAAGGCGCCCTACAAGTTTTCCTGTTGTGGTTTTCTGGTTTGTCACATCTCCCACACATAATATTTCTAACATTCTCGCCTCTAGAATGAAACCTCCTCTTTTTTGGCCTACCAGGCTGTGTTTTACTGTTAGGCGGACGTATAAATTCTTCATTGCACGACCAATATAGTTGACCAATGGAAGGCACGGGGTATATTGTCTCCGCATAAACCTCACGATATGTGGAAACATAAAAAAAAGGATCTACTAAATCATCCAAGCTTTTTCCACTTTTCTGAATGGCAACGGCTGCATGTGAACAAGGAATACCATTCAATTGCCATTGGTAGCAAGAACACGTACGCCTCCCTATATCAACCATGACAGATGGAAATGAGCACACCTCATAAACATCAAGATTTGTAACTTTAACTTCCCATGTCCTACCTTCCTCCAGATTTTTTTGCAATTTCTCCACAATAATTGGACATACAACAGAATTCCAACTCAAGGACTGTTTTCTAGAATCCGCTAATTTCACCATAATTTTTGAACGAATTGTCTCAACTAGCTTCATCACAGGCTTGTCCATTGCTTCCCCTATGAACGCATTGAACGATTCAGCAGCATTGGAAGTCATCTCCCCATAACGTTGACCTTCAAAAAAGGCATTGGACCAGTGCTTAGGGTTCTGCAAATTATTCCAAAAAGGATTAATTTTCTCTTTGCAACGGTATGCCTTCAAAGTTTCCATATGTTGATTAAACGAATCAACTGTTGGCGCATATGCACAATCTCCAAACTTGGATACAATCGCTTCCTTTGATTCACCCTTAATTTTTCTTAGCTTGTCTCTTAAATTGTTCTTCAAGTGAACAATACAAAATGCATGGTGACAGTCAGGCCACATTCTAGGGACGGCTTCAACCAAACATCCATGCCTATCAGAAACAATGGTGTACACCCGTTCGTCATCGATGATTCTTCGAAGATTTTCAATAAACCAAGACCAATTATCGTCATTTTCAACATCAACAACAGTAAATGCCAAAGGAAATATACCTGCAAATGAAAAAATGTTGAAATTAAATAAATAGAAAAAGTACTGAAGCTCAAATTTAATGATTAATATCAAATATGAAGTATATATTGCAACTGAGACAATATACATGCAAAAAATTAACAATAATAAAGTCTACATAGTAATTAAAATTTTAAAAAATATATATAAATACCATTATTCCCGTCCTTGGCAGTTGCGGACAATACCATGCCTTTGTATTTTCCTTTCAAGAAGGTACCATCGATGAATAACATTGGCCTACAATTGTTAAAACCATATATACATGCATAAAATGTCAAAAATAATCTCTTAAAACGTGTTTCATTTTCATCCAACTCAAGTTTGAAGAAACTTCCCACATTCTTTCGAGATACTTCGTCAATGTACCACTGTAGCTCGTTGAATGAAGTTGACTCGTCCCCAAATAAAACACATTTTGCCTTTTCAAGACCAGACCAAGCTACACGATATGTAGCATCAATCCCATAGTCCGATCTCAAGTACTTCAAAATAGCAGTTGGACTTATGTCAGGGGTGACTCGAACTATATCAATAATGCACTCACACACAAGGTCGGCATAAACTCTCCTATTATTGTTGGTAAGAATATACGTTCCACATGTATGATCTTTGTTCATCGTCTTGATTTGGATAATCTTATCCCCTTGTTCACCGGAGCAATGTATGC
The DNA here is from genome assembly GCA_017140935.1 of Hamamelis virginiana. Classification (NCBI taxonomy): domain Eukaryota; kingdom Viridiplantae; phylum Streptophyta; class Magnoliopsida; order Saxifragales; family Hamamelidaceae; genus Hamamelis; species Hamamelis virginiana. Next base: position 17,061 of record JAESVK010051594.1, on the reverse strand, counting down.
GCCATTTGCAGTTTCTTTCCTCACTTAGAGCACATTCAACAGTGATCCTCCTAGGCTCGTTTTTCACAAATTCATAGTCAAACCCATGCTTCACAGCAAATTTGCAAAGAGTAGAACGAAATTCATTTGCACCGCTATCAAAACATTGTCCGACATCTTAATACCAAAAGCCCAAGGATCGGACAAAGAAGGTTTTTTCTTGTGAGGGCAATAATTTGGTAAACGATCAACCTCAGGTACAACTGGCGCACAAGTGTCAATGAAAACTGAATAGGGAACTGCAAAAGACGAAATTCTCTCACTGTTATCACCTAAAACAGTGTCAGTAATCACAGATACATCAAAGGTTGAAATCTGCATATGTGAAGTTACAAACAGCAAGTTATCCAATTCATCATCATTATCAAGCATGCAGTTATCATGACCCGGTAAAGAATATTTTAGTTTGATAGAAAAACGATCAAGATTGCACCATTTCATACATAAATGGTCAACTATCTTCCCATGACTTGGTTCGACTTTGTCAACCAGGAATAATATGGTTTTGGAATGGAATTTACATTACAGCAAAACCGACGTATTCAAGTCCATCTGAAAAAACAAATAAAAAATCAACAAGGGTATAAAAAAAAAAAAAAAAAAAAATGTCAACTTGAAGTTAACGAGAAAAAATGAAGTATATATTTATATTGAAAGTACAAACAAATTAGCTAATGAGAAGTTACATGCATAAGTTTCACAGCCTATAAAACATCATTCAACTTATAAAAAATGCATACCTAGCCCATAAACAATTTCAAAAATCATAGCATGTGACATAGCCCATCAAACCATTTCAGTAAATCAACAAGCACATTGCATCAAAATGTATACATGAGTACTTCAAAATTTCAAAAATTTGTTGGTTCTATGTCCGAACTTCGTTGATCATTCAAATAAAAAACTAAAACATCCCAACAAAATCAAATAACCGGAAATGTATACATCAACCTTATTTGAAGTATTCATAATTTACATTGCAGTATATATGTATACATGGCAGTACAAGGGATATATGTATACATGCAGTATACATGTATACATGCTGTATGTAGTATTCCTGAAATTTTGTATGCATGTATATATGTATACATGCAGCATGCAGTATTCCTGAAATTTTGTACGTAACTTAAGTATACTTGTAATGCCAAGTATACATGACTGCATTTATGTATACATAAATAGTGAACTATGCAATCAGTAAGTTGATAAAAAAGGAGAAAATATGAATCTATTATTAATGTATACATGTAATATGAGTCCCTGTTTTTAAACAGCATTTATACATGAGTTGGTATAGGTCTCTATTTTTTGTAACCGAGTCCATGTTTTCTAATAGGTGATCAATGTTCTAAGAATCTTAAAAAATGATCAATATATTCATGTTCTGGAGAATAAGAGAGGATAGAAATAGTAAAGGAAGTTATTAACTTAAATCTACTAATCTTAGAGAACATATAAATAGAATAAAGGAAATGGAAACTTAGATTTACCTGAACAGAAAATCTTGCCGGAGAAGAATGATGAACGGAGTGAGTTATCAAATTAACTCCGGAGATGTTTAAAGCATGGAAAAAATAGAACAAACGGAAACTATATCCGGTAATCAATAATATGCCCTATAAGATCCATAGAAAATGCTAAGAACTTTCGAATCAAGAAAAAAATTTGTTTCAATGAAAAATAAACACCGGAAATTGAGAAATGAAATAAACTCCGGCCGACATTCTGCCGTTCAAAATCTAAACACAAAATTTGAATTCAAAAATAAACCTACTATATCCAACAAATCAAAAAGATACCGGCTGATACGATGCAATCTGAATTAAAAAAAAACTTACTATATCCAATTAGTTATCAGCATAAATTTCAAATAAATGACCATCATTAATATGGTAAAATTAAAAACTTGCTAAAAAGAAGGAAGGGGGTATAATAGACAAATAGAATTAAAAGTTGACTTCGAAATTGACCTGTAGGGGGGGATTGGTATAGAATCTAGTTCATTGGGCTTCTTGATAAATAAGATCCTACATAGGGGGTAATTGATCATTTTCCCTAAACTTAACTACTTGTATATTATTTCAAGATATGCTTTTTCTCATTTTTCTAATTTTCCTTCTTATATATTTTTATTTTGTTGAAGAATGGTTTCTACAGTTATATTTTTTCTTATTTTTCTCATTTTTTATTTTTTTGGCACATGTATAAATCAGCGGTTAGTGGTAAGTCAATTAGTAGAGAGAGGGGACACTGCATTGCGGGAATTGTGGGTTGACATGGAAATACAAGTTCACCACATCAAGCTAACCTCTACACAAGCCTTGCCTTCGGCAAGGTTCGAACCATAGCCCCCATTGGTATTTTTTTCACTCTTTCTTATATTTATTTAGTCAAAGATTTGGTTGTTGGAATTTTTTTTTAAAAGGAAAAAAAGAAAAGAAAAGAAAAGAAAAGAAAAGAACTTTCTTTGGAGATTTAGCTCGGATTAGTGGATACTATATATTTTTAATTTTTTTTTCTTTTTTGAAGATAGGATACTATATATATTCTTTAGACTATAATATCATCTTTAATTTAAAATGGAAGTGATGCGGTTGTATTCAAAAATTACTTTTAATTTTCTTTTTTGTTTCTCTTATAGAATGAGTTTTTGGAAGGTTAGCCAATTATATTTGAGATTTTAGAACTAAAACAGTTGATAGTAGATGATGATGAATTTGGTTCATAAGGTCAGTTTCAGTGATTGTCGCGCATCGCGCGATGGGAGTTTACATAGTGATGAAATGAAATTGTGTTCATGTGGGGGTTTGCATGTGATCTAGAAAGAAAAACAAAATACTTGATTTATATTTATACAGAATACGGTACTTAAGTTGTAGTATATGTCATTTCTAATATTGTTTGTGCAATGATATAATTTTATGATAATATATGTCATGTACTACTTTGTTTTGAGTATCTAAGTAAAAAGAAATTGCATGAGGAAAATTATTTTCTCTTAAATTATTTGATCATTTTTATTGATACTAAATTATTATGAATTATACAATATGATGCATAAAATGGGTGCAAGTTGTTTAATTGTTACAGATCATGAAGTACCAGAATGCGAGAAGTCTCAAAAGTTCTAATTCAGCTTTGTCATTGTGTTCAATCTATCACCAGAGTGGAGTGTTATTAAAAAAACAAAAGTGGTAATAAAAGAATATTATTAAATGAGCAAATGCCTTAGGATTAGTATGTGTGCTAAATCTAAATCCATCAAGGGGGATAGGGCTTAAGCCCACAAGGAGTCACCAATGGAAGTAACCCAACCTTTATGATTGGAGATCTCATAAAGAAGGAGATTCAATGGATAGAAACAATCAAGAAAGGGTGACGGAGAGAGTCTCCTCCCCATTCCTATGATGACAGTGCTATTATGTAACAAGAAAGAAAGAGTTTTACTCTGAATGAATTCAAGGTAGGCTTGCAAAGTATATACCTGTTACAATACCCGTAGAAAATTCATCTAAGTGAGAAGTTGTAGAGAAACCACGACTATGAGGTTTGGGCTGACCTCTAAGAACTCTCATGATATCATATACAAGCGCATGACCATAAAGAGCGCTAACCTGTGAACCACGTCTCATATCAATACTATGTGTATAACATGTTGAAGTTTGGTTCAAAGGGGTCTAATTCAATACTTTGTACACTATGACTCCTCAAATGGAAGCTATTAACTAAGTATACGTTCAAGTCTTGGAGACACCTATACTTATTGCATGGTATATAAGTTGTCCTATATATTTAATTTGTGTATTTATATATATTTTAAAGTTTTGAAATTTGTCGAGGATTGTTGAGAAATAATGATAAAATTTCAAAACTTTTATTTATTTATTTATTTTGATATTTATAGAATTGATTAATTTGGGAGTTACAAAGTTGAAGGGATTTTAAGGCACTAGCCGTTACACATTAACTTACTTATAATGGCTAGTTTTGGCCTATAAATAGAGCGATTTCTATTCTTCGTGTGGTGATAATTCAATTTCTTATTCTATATTTTCTACTCCTCTCTTTTATCATATTTCACTACTTTGTTAACATATTTTGGGCAACGTGATCGAAGACGGGTTCATTTGTCTTTGTCTTCCATTGGATGTACATAATGAAGACCTAGCTATGAGCTAACTGGGATTAGGGATGGCAATGGGGCGGGGCGGGTTTTCCACTGCCCCGTCCCCGTCTCCGATTATAAAACTACTCCTTATCCCTGGCGTGGTATGTAATTCTATCCCTGTCCCCATCTCCATCCCCATAAGGTAGGGAATCCCCCGTCCCCGTCCCTGCCCCGCCACCCCACCATTTCAATAACAAATTCAAATATGCTTTCGAGAGAGTTCGAATCCATTACCTCGACTAAAAAGCTTGTATTTCAAGAGTCTAATCCACTAAATTGCATATTGATTGTAATATACTTTTGAAATAAATAATTTTTCAACGACTCCCTCAAATGGATCCACTTGAAAAAGCAAGCGTCATATTAGTTATTTTGAAAATTAACCATTGGATGGGATATTTTATTTATATACATTATGCATGCCCAAATCACATTGATCCAATGGCTAATTTTTCAAAACAAGAATTATGAATTATAAAAAATTGTAACAATTTTCGATAGTTTTCTGTAATTCATCTCAAAAATATGATTTAAAAAAAATAATAATAATCGTTTGATCAATGTGATTTTTTGTATATATGATGTGTCAACTGTACACACATATAATTTAATCCAATCGTTAGTTTATCAAAATATCTATTCCATATTAGTTTTACAAATCATATGTCAAACTATGGATAAGGTAGTGTGCGGAGGACCAATTGTAGAAAAGATTTTGAAAAATTGACCATTCGATTAAATACAATTGTTATGAATTTTATGTTTGCAAAAAATAAGTTCTTTACAGAAACTCCATTAACGAGTTCTAAGCTTCCTTCAACCATAACAAAACACCACCACAACTTCCCAAACACTCAAATACATCAAAATAAACCTTTAACAAGCTTGATCCACAACCAAACTTGAAAATAAAGAAGAATCAACAAGAATTTGCCATGTATGCATAGAAAACCCATTTCAAAACCCATAACCTTGCATGCATGCTTCAAAAACTCCAAACCTCAACAAGACATCACTCACAAACATGAATCCAAGTTCAAAACTCTTTTAAACACCAAAGACACAAGCTACATTCAAATATTCAAACCCAAAACTCCTCAAGCACTACAAATTCGAAAATATACAAAGATATCAAAAGAAAACCCAAGCTTTTCATAATGTAAAACTTACCTTCACAACAAAATATGAATTCCAGCGACTCTCCGGCAAGAACTCCAGAGGTCTTTTCCCCTAGAAATAAACGGTCCTCTCACAAGCTCTCTAACCCTCTCTCAAAATGTTAAGTGCTTAAAATGAAGGAAGACATGCTGACTTGGGGTTTTTAAATGAAAGCTTGGGGACACATTTGGTATTTTGTAAAAGATTTAAAATAATAATTTATCTTATAAAATACAAATAAACTTCATTTAAAACTCATAAAATAACATTTTAAAATTCTGGGTTATTACATCTTCGGTATATATACCCATTTACAGCTAGGGTTTTGGGACGTTTTTCACTTCCCTTCTCTTTTCTTTTTATTTTTCCTCTTCTCCTTTCCCATTCCACTAAGGTTTGGGAGAGTTTCGGGTAGTTTAGGTTTGTTTTCCTACTTTTTTTTTTCATTTATGTCATGTAATCCTTATATATTTAAGTTTGTACTTTGTATTTGCTTTCATTTTTACGCAACAATCATTTAGTTTCATCTTGTTTACCTTTTCTTTAATGGCTTTCTAAGTAATTGGGTTGGATTCTACGGTGGATTTCCATTCTACAACAAAGGTAATATGATTTTTTCCATTTTTATGCTTTAAATGTTTGTTGGATAATGTTAAATACTCCCCATCTTCAGATCCACAAGGTTTGGCTCACTTTAATCATCTGTAGACAGGATTTCTTGGCACATGTGGTGCTTAGTACTTAATGCACTCCAAGTGTTTGCTAAAATGTCTCAATGAGTATTTTTCATTATTCATCTTCATTTTTCTTGTGTTTTGTGTTTGAATGATTATAAATGTTTTCCATATTTGAACCTTCTTGGTTTGACATCATCTTGACTAGGTGTAGACAAGTAAACCTTGGCACATGTAGTGCTTAAAATGTTATTTTCTCTTGACTACTTGTAGACAAGTAAGCCTTGGCACATATAGTGTTTGATATTCACAAGCACTCCAAGTGTTTGATGAAATTTCTAAAAGAGTGTTTACTTCCATTTAATACCATTATGTTTTTATTGCTAAATCCTCCATCAAAGACCATTCTTCAATGGATCCTAGATGAGAATTTCTTTCCAAATGCTTTTAAAGTTAAATCTCCCATCAAAAACCATTTTTCAATGGATCCTAGATGAGAAATCATTGTGAGTATTTTATGTTCTCTAGTTGTGGATAGAATGAAACCCAAGAATCCAACCATTAACATTTCATTACTTTTCTTTTATTTTAGTTAGTTCAGTTAGTTCTCTACACTATTCACACACAACCCCCATTGATTTTATACTTCATTTACATTCATTGGGCATCAACACCTAAGAGTTTAATCTAGAACCTCTCATACAATCCCTGTGGAGATGACCATAGGTACTCCCATGAATTACTATGCTTGACAATGATAGATCCTACGTTTGGGATTGCACTACAACTCTGAACATCAAGCATTTTTGTGGTTCTGTTGCCGGGAATCTTTATTTATCTATATTAGGTATATTTTACTCTTTTTTAGTGTTTTCTCTACATTAGGTAAAAAATGCATTGTAAAGGCATTCTTGGCAAGGATATTAGTGCAGGAGCAATGCTGGCAAGGGAACGGGCTCTATGAAGGCTTCTCAAGTCCCAAGTGTTAATTAAAGTGTTTGGCTAGGGTGTGTGAGCTTTTTGAGTGCTTGTTTGGATTTTTCAACAAGTATGTACCGATGTAGACATCCATTTTTGACCCTGAATAGAGTCATAGATGGTTGCCTGTGATTTGAGTTGAAATAGGGTGTTGAAACCATTGTTATTAAACCCGGACCGGACCAGCCGGTTCAACCGGTTGGACCGGGAACCGGTCCCCTCTTCGGTTGGTTTAACCCACAAAAATCCATTTTTTAAATAAACCATTCAACCCGGCGATTAAACCGGTCAAAAAACCGGTCAACCCATTTTTATTTTTTTTTAATTTTAATTTTTTTTAAGGTGCTAAAATGACTAAAATAGTCCAAATATTTTTAAAATCTCTTAAAGCCAAGAAAGCTAAAATGGCAAATTAGTCTTAAAAAATCTCAAATAACAAAAAGAAACCAAAGCACCTAATTTAATAATACAATATTCTTATCTTGCATTTTAAAAAATATATATAATAAATATTGATCAATAGTAATTATCAATTTTCAATTTTGATAACTGCACATAAATTCAAATATATGAATTGATTCTACAAACATTTAAAAAAAATTATATTTTGAATCATTTACAGCTTTTATTCTAATAAATAATATATTTATGACGTCACGGTTCAACCGATTGACCCTTAACCCGGTAAATTTTCCGGTTCGATGAACGGTCTGGGTTTTAAAACAATGGCTAAAACCCTAAGTTGCCCATAGCACCCTTTTATGTAGTTAGTTAGAGGTCATTATCGCATGTAGGTTTTTAGATCAGATTGAGTCGGTTCTTTTTGCATTTAGTTTTTAGAGAGTCTAGGAATGTCTCTACTAAATTTCATAGCGTTCCGAGTAAGGCTTGATAGGTAATAACGTCTTTTGTGACTTGAAAGACAGTAGTGACCTTTAAATCACAAAAACTCCGAATGACTGTTGATCTTGTCTCGAATTGTCCCACGAGTTTGGCATGGATATTTAGGGTGTGTTTGGTAGCTAATTTGATCAATGGCAAGGTCCATCAAGCTTTTAGGCTCATGTTTGGCTCTTAAGGCCCAAAGGACCCTTTTTAAGCTCAGATTAAGGCATCGACCGAAAATGACTGGGATTCGATCTTTTTATTAAACCAAAGCCTTCAAAAGCTTTAAAACACTTTCTTAAATGATTTTAAAACTTGTTTCGAGAAATAGAAACGATTTTGAGAGCAATCGATTAGTGGATTTCAAAACCCTAAAAAGGCCCGATAGGCCCAAAACAGCTAATCCGCTTGGTTTCTCTCAACCCCTTGACCATGATTAAGTTTTTTCATCCTCAAACTCCTTTAGAAACATGGAAAATCGAATCAAGATCGTTTTGACGCTTGAATAGTCGAATTTGGACTTGAAACGGGCCTGAAAAGCCGAAAACAGTCGAGAAAGACCCAAAATGGGTCAAATTTGGGCTGAAGCTCAACTGATCATCCATCCCAGGATGGTTGGCCGTACAGGCTGGACGGTTGGCTGTCCTAGGAGGGACGGCCACCCGAGCCAATCCTCTTATTCCGCCAATTTTTCAGCTATTTTGAGTTCTAAACACTTGGGACTCTTTCAAAAGCTCTTTGGATCAGCTTGGGGATTGTGCACGACCTTGGGGACTTTGGAAGACTCATTTAAGACCCTTGGATCACTCCCTAGGGTTTTAATGAGGGCGGGCTATTGATCAAATTGAAGCCTTTTCTATATATACACCACTTATAAATCAGTTTGAGGCCGGGGTTAACTTTGATTTGGAGAGACTTTGGCACCCTAAACCAGTCCCTAAAACCCTATATACGAATTGGGAGGCCATTAGAGCTTGAAGAAGAAGGCTTAGAGCAAGGAAGAAGAAGGATTAAGGTACGTTCATCCCTCCCATTAGTCTTAGCATGCTTAGTTACATAACATAGTTGATTTTTAGGCTATTTGGCATAGTTCTGAAAATTGCAGCATGTGTGCTTTAGTTTCTTCTAATTATATGCATGAGTTAGATTAGAAATGAATGTTTAGATCATGTAGGTATGTTTAAGATTAAATATCTTAGTGTTTGAATATATTTTAGCATGTTTGTATTGCATATTAGTTATTGTTTTGAATCAATATGGCATGTTTAGAGTCATAGGTTCATGTTTACACATAAAGGTTGTGTTCTTCTTATTTTATGAGCATGGCAACTATTGTATGGGTAGTAGAAGCATGTCTTAGGTGATTTTTGTTCGGTTAGTTTGTGTCTAGAATGCATGATATTAAAATTGCTGTTTTTAACATAAAGATTATGTTTTATGTGTCATTACATGTTTTGGCTTATGACTCAACATGAGAATGCATGGTTTCATATTTTGTGTTAAAGGAGTGTTTTCATACATGTTTTAAGCATGCTTTAGGATGGTTTAGGTATTTCTTTAGTTACATAGAGAGTCTTTGCATTTATATGTGTTCGATAGATTGAAAACTTGATCTTTTATGATTTTATATGGATAAGTGTCTTTGTATGCATATTGTGCTAATGTGGTTCAATGTTTAATGGTTCGAGGGAGCTTGCAAAGGTAAGATTCTTCCCTTGTGATTCAATTTTAATGCAAATGATGATATATGTTCATATTAAAGCATGAAAGTATGGTTTTTAGTCAATTATTGCATATTTGCCTTCTAGAAAGCATGCATTGTAACTAGGATTGTTTTTGCATATTTTTGGCATTACATTAAGGTGTTTTTAGGTATGTTTAAGTTGTTGCCCAATGGCTTAAACATCCTTTAATTACTTTAGTTTAATGTATTTTTAGGTATTTAGGTTAGAAATTGATTCTAGGACAACCTATCAAAGGTTAAGATCACTTTTTGTATCATTCTAGGATTGTTTTGCATATTGAGATGTGTTAAAGTTGTTGTCCATTCTTGTTAGTATGTTTAGGAAGTGTTTTAGTTAATGTTAGAGTCTAGATACGAGTAGGAAATGTATTTTAGAGACCCTAGGGCTGGGTGAGGTGTCCTACCTCCCTAGAACTCCCTTGAGATAAGGGATCATCCTCAAAAGTCATTTTTTTGGTTTAATTAGAGTTTTAGTCTAGAAGAGACTCTCTTGAAAGGTATTTGGATAAGAAAAGAGTCGTATTTTGAAAAGAATTGTTTTTTAGAAAGAATTGTGTTTGAATAAGAGGTCTCTTCAGATTAGAATTATAAGTAGATCTTAAAAGATAATTGAAGGTAGTTCCCTATTTTAGGATGAGTCCTAGGCATTTCGAACTACGATGGACTTTGATCTCTATCAGGACACTGGTAAAGTACGTAGGCAGCTAATAAGGCACAAGTCCAATCTTAGGTTGACTGTGTGTCTCCTAAGGTCTTTTGGATTTTGTTTACTTTATTTATTATCTATTATTATTAATTATGTATTATTATCCCTATTTTGTGGTTGATTAGATAATTAGGATTTTTTGTGATAAGATTTTGATGAAGCCCAAAAGTAATTAGGAGACCTTTAATTAGGGTGAGATAGGTGCCTACAGGATGCGTTCTGGAACCTTCCTATCTCATAACCTAGCCCCCGAA
>JAESVK010051585.1:0-13583 GCA_017140935.1 Hamamelis virginiana | reverse complement strand
AATGCACTCTTTTTTGCCAAAAAAACCCATCATATCCCAAACCCATATAAAACCCATCAGTTTTTGTAGCAACATTTTATCTTTCATGCATGTATATCTCTCCTTTTTCAATTCACCACCCCACCTTTTGAATTGTTTGGGAGGTGGCCTACTATCAACCATGCATTGTGCCAGACAAAGGCCAGTGGGAAAAATTGGCTTTGAGTAGGAAAGTGACTACATGATAATTTCGATCGTACGTTGTTAAATAAATATTGCAAACTTAATTAAGTTTAATTGGTCGGTTTCATACAAAAAAAAAGTTTAATCATTTTGCATGTCTATACTCAATAAATAAAAAGAGGTAATTAAGATATATTGATGATTTTTCTAATATTGATTACGAGGAAAAGTGAGCTATGGTATATTCATTTTTCTCAATTTTGGATACGATGATGGGATAGAGGTAGGCGGCCATTAATAGTTGCATTTCATACTCAAAAGGCAGCAAAATTATTAGTTTTGGATTTTAATTGGTTATTCATTTCATCATTCTCAAAAAGCAGCAAAATTATTTGTTTTGGACTTTGGTTATTCAGAAGAAATAACAACAAACAGGAACAGTTGCATGTGGGCATGGCAACACTTTGAAAATCTGCCCCAGTCCAGCAGGAAAGCTACTGTAAGATATATGTGGTGAGAGAGAAAGATGCCTTCAATAGCACCACTTTTATCAGTACCTCTGTTGTGAGAGAGAGAGAGAGAGAGAGAGAAAGGTGAGTGTAAAATTATAATTTTAACACCACTTTTCTTTTTCTTTTTTTCATTTTATTTATATAACAGTTCTTTATATATTTCCAACACTCAAGCAGAGGCTAGCAACAATGGTAGTTGAAGAGGGTAAAAACTGACCAGTTCTGATCAGATTACGTAATCCCGAAGTAATTGTAAATATTGCAACCTGATCGGAATAGTTTTGCATCCCCGATCTGATTAATACCCGACCTACTCACTGGACCGGACGAGGAACTCATCGTTCATCCCGGGGTTTATGTACCCCGATCATCTCTACCAACTTCCTACATCAATCAGTCCTATCTCATTTGACCGATGGGACGGTTAGGTATGTGATCCAGCATGACTAATGTTTAGGGTGTCAGAGCCTCAAATCAACCGCAGGTAAAGTACGAAATGATGGCTTAAGTAAGGCCTTCCATTAATGATCGTGAGGAATGATCACTCAAACATTAAATGTGATTGAGAATGAACAGAGTGGATTAGGTTACTTAAACAACTCCACCATGCTGTGGTCAGACAACCAAAATCAACTATATAAAAGGCATGCCCAACAGACTCAAGGTATGCTCCGCACACCCCTCTCTAGCCCTCAATCACTTATTCATCCATCTGGTTTCTAACTTGACCGTCGGAGCTTGATTGGCAGGCACCACACCGGTGACCACAAATAGAAGTTAACATCCATTTTTCCCTTTGATTCAACTAGTTTATGTGCGGTGATTTTCGACATCATCAGTTTGGCGCCCACCGTGGGGCCGAAAAATCCAAATTCTTTGTGTCCCTCCCCAAAAACTTGCCTCTTCGAGGTTAAAAATGGTGGTCACTCGTTCCGGCATCAACATCAAGGGAGAACAGGTCATTGCCGGTGCAACCAGCACCCATCCGCCACTCCTAGCTGGACATGTACCTCCTACGGTTCCTCCTCTGCCAATCACCGGATCAACACCACCGGTCGATCATCCTCAATTTGTTGAGCAAATTTAGCCAATGGTCTCGCCAGAAAACGATTCTCCTAATCATGAGATTGGGTCCTCGTCAATTAACGATCCTGTCCAACGCCAAATTTTCTACATGCAAAAGCACATTGAGAAAATGACGTCGATAATCCAGAACCTTTCCCGCCAACAAGAGCTTTTTATGTCAAATGGAGTGCAGATCCACTCTCCAACAAACATCCCGCAGCAAGTCCCGATTATGCCGACTCAGAAGGCGGCTACGGACCGGGTCAACATCTCTCATCAGAAACGGACGAATGGACAGAGCCACCGATCAGCCCTCCCTCCCAATAGGGAAAATGCTCAGACTCGTCCGCTTGTGCATGAGGGAGAGGACAGCAGCTCGGAAGTTCGCTCCCGAAGAAGACCTACCAATCTGGAAAGGCGCCACCGACCTATGGAGAATGATGAGAACAATAGATCGTATGGATCTCGGTCTTCAATACCACGGCTAGCTCGGATGACAACGGGCCGACCAATTACAACAAACACTCGAAAGAACAATCCACAAGTGGATAACCGGCTTGATCGTGAAAAATTTATTCACGCATCCCCGTTCACCCCCTACATCCTTCAAGAGATCATCCCCGAGAAGTTCAAACTTCCAACGATAGATTCCTATGATGGTACAACGGATGCAAGAGAACATGTCCTTACGTTCAAAGATCACATGCATTTGAGAGGTATTTCCGATCCGATCATGTGCAGAGCTTTTCCAATGACACTTAAAGGCCCGGCCAGAACTTGGTTTCAAAGACTTGCACCGTCATCTATAGACTCGTTCCATAGTCTCAGTACGGCGCTCATAGCCCATTTTGTCAGCAGTCACCGACCAAAGAGATCGGCGACATACCTGCTCAACATTGATCAAGAGAAAGACGAGAATCTGAAGACCTACGTTCATAGATTCAGCTCGGCGCTACTTGAGGTCGACGTTTTGAACGAGGGAGTTGCCATTGCAGCCATGATAAAGGGTTTAAGGTGCAAAAGTCTCAGAATCTCCTTTGCAAAAAGGGAACCAAAAACCCTAACAGAATTGCTGGAGAGGGCGAGAAAGTATATCGGGGTTGATGACGTATTTGACTCCGACAAAAAGATTAGAGATTCCAATCAGAAGAGAAAAGAGAAAGATCGGGAAAACAAGCAACCGTTTGACAAGAAACAAAGGTCGGAGGCCGATCAGAAGGACAGATCGCCGGTCAGGAGATTCACTAACTTCACCTCGCTCAAAATGCCCATAAACCACATTTTGAATGAGGTTCAGGGGCAGCCTTTCGTAAAATGGCCGAACAAAATGAGATCAGATCCTAAGAAAAGGAACAAAGACAAATGGTGTGCGTTTCATCGGGATCATGGTCACCTTACGGAAGAATGTTTTGATCTGAAAAACGAAATAGAAAGCCTGATTAAAAAGGGCTATTTGAAAGAATTTATTGATCAGGTCCGGAGTGAAAAGAACAACGCAGCGGAAACCGGCCAAACTGAAAAGCAGCCCGACCTCCGACAGCGGCTAGCTGGAGTCATTGACTCGATCCATGGTGGCATCACCTTGGCCGGAGAAAGCAACTCGGCCAGAAAAGCTTATGCAAGAGCAGCAAGGTCGGTCCCACCCGATCACTCCTGTTATTCAACACACGTGATGCCCCCCCGATATGGCTTGCTTACATTTTCTCAAGATGAGATGAAGGGCATCCACCTTCCTCATGATGACGCCCTAGTCATTAAAGCGGTCATTGCCAACTTCGAGGTATGTAAAATTCTAGTAGACACAGGCAGCTCGGCGGATATTCTTTTTGTTTCCGCTTATGAAAGAATGGGAAGGAAGATTTCCGATCTATATCCAATCAAGGCCCCCCTGGTCGGCTTCAATGGCTCCTCTGTGAGTCCACTTGGGTGGACCAGTCTCACTATCACAATTGGAGATGCTCCCAAACAAGCGACCCGTGATGCGCAGTTTATTGTGGTCGACTGCCCAACGGCGTACAACGCAATCCTTGGCAGACCATCTTTGAACGACTTCGGTGCCGCAGTGTCTACTTTGCACCTGTCCATGAAGTTCCCCACCATTCATGGCACCGGAGAAACCAAAGGAGATCAGATCATTGCCCGATCATGTTTTAACATCGCGTCAGCCCAGGACGCCGCCCTCACGACCATCCAGCAGTTACCTCCTCCACCAGTCAGCCTATCGCTCGAAACTCCACGAACCAACTCGGAGCTGCAGCAACCTGATCTGCCTAAATAGCAATTAATGGGGCCCGAACATGGCATGCAGAATCTGAGAGACGAAACCAGCCCATGTTCGACCCCAATTGAAGGCCTTGAAGAAATTAAGATCCATCCAACTGACCAATCCAAAACGGCATTTATCGGATCAAATCTTCCCGATCACATTAGGTCCGAACTGATAACTTTTCTAAGAGCTAACAGCGACATCTTTGCCTGGGGGCATGAAGATATGCCCGGAATAGATCTAGCTATTGCCACACACCAGTTAAGGGCGGATCCTTCATTTAAACCAGTTCGGCAAAAAAAGCGGGCAGCCTCGGCAGAAAAGGCTATAGCTATCCAAGAAGAAGTTCGAAAACTTCTCCAGGCAGGTTTTATTCGGGAAACATTCTACCCGGATTGGCTGTCCAATTGTGTGGTGGTCAAGAAGAAAAGTGGAAAGTGGAGGGTATGCATCGATTTCAAAGACCTAAACAAAGCATGCCCAAAGGATAGTTTCCCTCTCCCCCGAATTGATCAATTGGTCGATGCTACAGCAGGTCACGAGCTCTTAAGCTTCATGGACGCCTACTCCGGCTATAATCAAATTTTGCTCCACCCTGCCGACCAAGAAAAGACTGCTTTTATCACAGCAATCGGAATGTTCTGCTTCACCAGAATGCCCTTTGGATTAAAGAATGCAGGATCAACATACCAGAGAATGGTCACTCGAATGTTCAAAAAATTGCTCGGGGTGACCATGGAGGTTTATATTGATGACATGCTTGTTAAAAGCTTACATGCTTCTGACCACATACGACACTTAGCTGAGGCTTTCTCAATCATGCGGCAAAGCGGGATGCGTCTCAACCCGACTAAATGCTCTTTCGGGGTTTCCTCGGGAAAATTCCTTGGTTTTCTGGTCACAAAAAGAGGAATCGAAGCCAATCCCGATCAAATTCAGGCTCTGCTGAATATGGACTCACCAAAAACAGTCAAAGATGTTCAAAGGCTAACAGGTCGGATCGCAGCTCTGAACAGATTCATCTCCAAGTCATCTGAGAGGGGACTCTCATTTTTTAACATTCTTCGGGGAAACAAGAAATTCAGTTAGACACCTACATGTGAGGACGCATTTCAACAACTGAAAATCTATCTGGGCTCACCTCCTCTCCTTGCAAAACCCGATCAAGGTGAAACCTTGTTTCTCTACCTGGGGGTTTCTCCAAAAGTTATCAGTTCGGTACTCATTAAAGAGGATCAGCACACTCAGAGACCAGTTTATTACATCAGCAAAGTATTAATAGGGGCCGAACTTCGTTACCCCTATCTGGAAAAATTGGCTTTTGCTGTCGTGATCTCTGCTCGAAAGCTCAGACAATACTTTCAGGCACATCCGGTCATTGTCCTCACAAATCAGCCATTACGACACGTGCTTCATCGTCTGGAGACATCAGGAAGAATGATCAAATGGGCCATCGAACTCAGCGAGTTTGATATTCAGTACCAACCTCGGTTGGCCATAAAAGGCCAGGTTTTAGCCGACTTCATCGCAGAGTGTACTCCCGATTCGGAACATGATGGACGGCCAAGTGACTCAACAGCCCTGGAATCCGATCATTTAGAGCAACCGAGTAGTTCATCAGAGCAACTTCGATCTCCATATTTTTGGAAATTGTTCGTCGACGGATCCTCAAACTCAAAGGGATCGGGGGCAGGGATAGTCCTATTATCCCCCGAGGGCGAAAAAATCGAGTTGGCTCTTCGATTATGTTTCCAAGCGACAAACAACGAGGCTGAATACGAAGCTTTACTTGCTGGTCTTCAAATGGCAGCTGATCTATCAGTCCAGTATCTGCAAGTCTTCAGCGATTCACAGCTTGTCGTTAACCAGGTGAACGGAAGCTACACAGCAAAAGAGCCTCACATGCAGAGTTATTTGACCAAAACGAAAGTTGCCTTCAGCAAATTCAGTCAAATCTCCATCACACAAGTTCCCCGAGAAGAAAACTGTCATGCCGACGCCTTGGCAAACTTGGCATCCGCTGTACCGGCCGATCTCCCCCAATCCATTGTTATAAAGTTGGCGGAGTACCCATCAATCGATATTTTGGACAGGCCGGTGTTTGCAATTGCACCAAGCCCGTCATGGTTGGATCCCATATTCAACTACATTCAATCGGGGGCACTTCCACCCGACAAATCGGAGGCAAGAAGGATCAGAAGCAAGGCCTCTCGCTATTGCATTCAACACGGGAGTCTTTATCGACGATCATTCATCGGTCCATACCTCAGGTGCGTCCGACCTGACGAGGCGGAGTACATCCTCAGGGAAATTCATGAGGGCATATGCGGCAACCATTCTGGAGCTCGGTCCCTTGCTAAAAAAGCCGCCCGACAAGGATATTTCTGGCCTCATATGGAGAAAGACGCCATCGATCTGGTCAAAAAGTGTGACAAATGTCAGAGGTTCGCCCCGATCCCACATCAGCCACCGAGTGAGCTTGTCCCGATCACAAGCCCTTGGCCATTTGCGCAATGGGGCATTGACATCGTTGGACCTCTACCCCGATCTAGGGACCAGAAAAAATTCCTTGTTGTGGCCATTGACTATTTCACTAAATGGGTGGAGGCCCGACCACTGGCCAACATTACCGAAACCAACATCCGCAGTTTTATCTGGGAAAACCTCATCTGTCGCTTCGGCATCCCAAGAACATTAGTTGCAGATAACGGGACCCAGTTCAACAATAAAGGCCTTCGTAATCTATGTCAGGAACTCGGCATCAGGAACAACTTTTCTTCACCCGGGCACCCTCAGGCAAATGGTCAAGTTGAGGTCACCAACAGAACAATCATTCAATCATTAGAAAAAAGACTTGATCAATCAAAGGGTTTGTGGGTTGATGACCTACCCTCAGTTTTATGGGCCTACCATACAACCAGCAGTGTCCCGACTGGTGAAACTCCTTTTTCTTTAACCTATGGGACGGAGGCTGTAATCCCCGTAGAAATTGGCATACCCTCCCACCGAGTCGACTCGTTTAACCCCGATTTAAACGAGATTGATTTACGGTTCAATCTAGATATGCTCGAACAAAAGAGAGAGACAACGAGAACCCGAATAGCAGCTTACAAGCAACAAATGGCCCGAGCTTACAACAAGAATGTCAGAAGTCGGCACTTCCGACCTGGTGATTTGGTTCTGAAAAGAGTCCTCAACCCGGGAAAACTTGAACCCAATTGGGAGGGGCCATTCATAATTCAACACTATACCCGACAAGGCACATATTGGATCACCGATCTCGAAGGAAAGCAATGGAAGCGACCATGGAATGCAGCCCACTTAAAGAAATACTACCAGTAGCTTGAAAATGATTAAAGTCAAGAACAGAACAGTTGGGATTTTGGATTATATTTTCATTTTTTGTAAACACTCATGATCTCTCTCTTTTGGCTGGATACCCCGAGCAATTATACTTGTATCAACTGTTATTTTTGATTTTTTAGTTCATACCTGTTATTTTTTGTTCATCCTTAATCCAATTACTAAATCTGTGCAGGACAGTTCTAACCACTTTGTTCGGACATATCTTGTGAAATTATAAGACCCAAGGGATGTTGGGCCAATAGAAAACCAAAAATTCTATTGAGACCGATCAGGATGATCGGGGGGCATTAAAAATCCTGACTTGATCAATCAGTGAAAAAAAATTTTTGCCTCAGATGCTACGGTATCTATATCAAACTCACAACCATCATGGAAACCATGACAAGTAAAGCAGATCGGGATAATAATTCTAATGATTACCCGATCTGGGGGGCAGGCATAACTCAGCAAAATTGACAAAAAAAAGACATTGTATTTCATAAAGCAGAAGTTACATGCAGAGGGGCATCAAAAAGTCCCGATTACACTTAACAAAAAGCTAATCATCAATTTGAATTGACCGATCGCGGCTGGTCGGGGTCATAGATCCTTCGCGGTCTCCAACTGGAGGAACTACATCGGGAGGCGGGAGTATGAGGATGTGGATGTATTTCATGAAATTTCGGGGCTACCTCCGAAGAGAGAGATTGATTTTTCGATTGAATTAATTCCTGGAATGACTCCTATTTCGGTTTCACCTTACCGAATGGCCAAGCTGGAGTTGGTGGAGTTAGACAAGCAACTAAAAGAACTTCTACGGCTGGGTTTCATACGAGAAAGTACATCTTCTTGGGGATCGCCAGTGCTGTTTGTCAAGAAAAAGGACGGATCATTACGAATGTGTGTGGACTACAGGCGCCTAAATCAAGTCACTATCAAAAACAAGTATCCGCTACCACGTATAGATGATTTATTCGATCAACTTCAAGGAGCGGCGATATTCTCAAAGATCGATTTGCGATTCGGATATCATCAACTCTTAGTACGTGAAGCTGATGTACCCAAGACGGCCTTCTGTACGCGATATGGACTCTTCGAATTTCTTGTGATGCCGTTCGGGGTTACAAATGCGCCCGCTGTCTTCATGGATCTGATGAATCGTGTTTTTCGACCTTATTTAGACAAGTTTGTTATTGTGTTCATTGACGATATACTAATTTACTCTAAGACGCCAGAAGACCATGAGCAGCATCTACGAATCGCTTTGCAGACGTTGAGGGAGCATAAATTGTTCGCTAAGTATGAGAAGTGCGATTTCTGGCTTAAAGAAGTAAAGTTTCTTGGGCACATGGTGTCTGGAGAAGGAATCATGGTGGATCCCTCAAAAGTTGCAGCTGTGCTTGAATGGAGTCAACCCACTACTCCGACTAAAGTTAGAAGTTTCTTAGGACTGGCAGGTTATTATCGAAGATTCATAGAAGGATTTTCGAAGATTGCGTTGCCAATGACTCGCCTGACTCGGAAGGATGTAGCATTTGTGTGGGATGACAAAAGCGAACAAGCATTCCAGACGCTGAAAAAGAAATTAACCACTGCCCCTGTTCTAATGCTTCCTAAGGACGATGTCAGATTTTCTGTGTATAGCGACGCTTCGTATCAGGGTCTTGGATGTGTGCTAATGCAGGAGCAAAGAGTTAACGCTTATGGTTCGCGACAATTACGAACTCATGAACTTAACTATCCGACACATGATTTGGAGCTGGCTGCAGTAGTCTTTGCGCTCAAATTGTGGAGGCATTATTTGTACGGCCAAGAGTTCGATCTGTATACGGACCACAAAAGTCTAAAGTACCTGTTCTCCCAGAATGAGTTAAACATGCGACAAAGGCGATGGATGGAGCTAATGAAAGATTTCAACTTCGCCCTACAATATCAACCAGGAAAAGCAAACGTAGTAGCTGATGCACTAAGTCGGAAACCTCGTGGAATTATCGCTCTTCTAAGGATACGAGAATGGATTCTATTAGAAAAATTAGCAGAATTTAATTTCATTGTTGAACGGCAAGAAGGTAGAATTCGACTCTTCTGTATGGATGTGCACCCGCACATTATCGCAGAAGTAATTAGTGCACAGGCTCAACGTCCGGGACTACAAGAGTGGTTCAAAGCTATGGCTAAAAAGGAACCTCAAAATTGGAAGATTGGAAAAGATAGGAGTCTGAAGACAGGAGGAAGACTTTGCGTGCCCGACGTACCTAGTTTAAAAGAGAAGATCCTCAACATAGCGCACCGTTCTAAGTACTCTATACATCCAGGAAGTACTAAGATGTACAGAGACTTACGAAGACAATTCTGGTGGAAGGGCATGAAGGTAGACGTGGCTAAATTTGTGGAATCTTGCTACACATGTCAGAGAATGAAGGCGGAACATCAAAAACCACCGGGATTGCTCCAACCTTTGGAAATACCCGTGTGGAAGTGGGAGCATATATCCATGGATTTTATCACTAACTTGCCAAGATCGAAGAAAATGCACGATGCTATTTGGGTAGTAGTGGATCGATTGACAAAATCAGCGCATTTTATCGCTTACAGTATGAAATATTCGGTGGAAAAGTTGGGAAGGCTATATGTTGAAAATATTGTTCGATTTCACGGCATTCCAGTCTCAATTGTCTCCGACAGAGATTCTCGCTTTAGATCTGGCTTATGGAAAAGTTTGCAAAAAGCTTTTGGCACGGAAATCAAGATGAGCACTACGGCACATCCACAAACTGACGGTCAAATGGAACGAGTAAACCAAGTTCTCGAGGACATGCTACGAGCTTGCGTTTTAGACTTTGGAGAATCGTGGGAGGAGTCCTTACCGCTGGTAGAATTCTCGTACAACAATAGTTATCATGCAAGCATCGGGATGGCACCTTTCGAAGCTTTATATGGTAGACCGTGTAGATCACCCACCTGTTGGGGAGAAGTCGGCGAAAGATCTTTTTGGAAGTCGAAATTGAAATCAAAATTGGGTCCTGACTTTATTCGAGAAACCGCAGAGAAGGTTGATATCATCCGAGAACGACTACAAGCTGCTCAAAGTAGACAGAAATATTATGCTGACAAAGGGAGACGGCCAATGAATTATGAAGTTGGGGACGAAGTTCTTTTAAAAATATCGCCCGTGAGAAGTCTAGTTCATCACAAGAAGAAAAGAAAGCTGTCGCCAAGATATATAGGTCCATTTCCTATCACAGCTAAAATAGGAGCAGTAGCTTATCGCTTAGATTTACCTGCGGAGCTTGCAGGAATTCACAACGTATTTCACGTATCAATGCTAAAGAAGTACGTTCGTGATCCCTCACACATCATTGATCATAGCGATATCAAGGTGAAAGCAAATATCAAGTATGTTGAACAGCCATTTAAGATTTTGGCTCGCGATGTGAAGAAGCTTCGCACGAAGGAAATACCATTAGTTAAAGTGCAATGGAATCGGCATGATGAACGAGAAGCTTCCTGGGAGATAGAGTCTGAAGTCCGTGAGAAATATCCCCATCTCTTTGTGTTACCACACTAAAAATCGGTCAATGATTATGAATGACAACTGATTTCGGGGACGAAATCCTATTAAGGGGGAGGTATTGTGAGACCCTGCAATTTAATTGCATAGTAGATAACCATGCCATATGTATGCATGAATATATGTATATATATCTATGTATTTCTGCATATATAATAATTTTTTTTTTTTTCATTACTTTGATTGCACAAATGACTTATTTTGATTAGGCAAAGTGTCAATAGATGTATGAGGTCTAGCTTATTTATGGTGTATCTTAATGCACCCAAGAAATTCCACAATTTCTTGGTGACCAAGGTCACCAATGAAAAGCATCCAACTGGTTCCTTGGTGATCAAGGTCTCCAATGGGAAGCATCCAACTGGTTCAGCTGGGGGATAAGGTTGCTTTATGCTAGCCAATGGGGGATTGCCATTAGGAAGGGAGAGAGAGAGAGAGATTTTACTTGGTTAGCAAGAAGTAGGAGAGAGAGAGAGATATTTCGTGGTGGATAGTAAGGGAGGTCTGGAGAAGAAGAGAAGGGAAGAGAAGAAAGAGAAGGAGAAAGAAAAAAAAAAAAAAAAAACAAAGAAAATTTCCAGATTTCGGACTGCTGAAGGGGCAAGTTTGGAGCAACTTTTGGACACTCATACTCATTCGAAAATCACAAGTAAGGTATGATTCTCATACCTTGTATACCCCATAATGGTTTTGAATGAAATTTAGGAATTTTGGGAGCCATTACAAGCTTCCAAAACTCACTCAAAGTTCATAAAAATCATGTTTTTATATGGTTTCATGTGAAATTCAATTATGTTACACACTACGAATTGGAACTCCACATGGCATTAAACCTTCTTATTTTAGTCCTATTAAGATACCCTAGTCAGCCCAAGTTCCAATTATGAGTGTAGAGTGAGAATTTGTAGAGAGAGAAAGCTTCCATGAAGCTTTAATGGTGGAAACCATGGGGACTTTTCAGTTTTCATGCCAAACGATCTAACTGAAAGTTGTGGCTATTTTTCATGGATACTAGAGGTTCAACCATGAATTATCATGGGGACCTCATATTTTTCCCATTATTATAATTATTTTTGGTGAATTTTCGAAGCCTGGAGAGAGAAAAATACCCGAAAAATAGAGGTTAATTCCAAAAATTCCAAATTTTGGATATGTTGTAGAGGATGATTTTAGGGGAATTTAGAAACTGGTTTCATCGAATTTGGACTTTTGTAGAGGGATAAATGAAAGAAACAAAATCTGAGAAACTAGGAGAAAATTGGAGAAGATGATGAATAGTGCCAGGGAGCATCCACGCGCGCGTGGCGGCGCGTGTGGCTGCCACGTGTCCTCAAATTTTTTTCAAAATGTGTATTTTTCAACTTTAAACATGGTTGAAGTGGTTTGGGGTGTTTTTGATCACTAGAAAATTCCCGGAAAATTTTTAAAGTGTCGTGCAATTTTTAAAAGTCTAAATTTTGACTTAAACCCTATAGTTTTCTAATAAATTTTGCCTCAAACTACTTTATGAATGTTTTTATACATATTTTAATATTTTTGGTAAATAAAAATGGGACTGAGACCGCCCCATTAATTTTCTGCAAATTTTTGAAATTCATTAAGAGTTTTGGGAGAAATTTTATTCGCAAATGGGTTGAATTTCTAAAAGGAAATTATTCCATCGACCTAGAACTAATCCTTAGACTTCTTTAGGATATGTTTTGGGTCAGAGTGCGCAGCGGAAGCGTGGTGGGTCCATAACCCATAGGCCACAGGATCGAAACCCAAAATTCTACGCAAACAAATGTTGAAAATAATGGTGAAATTGAATACAATTATTATTATTGTTGTGATAATTATTTATTTATGATTTTATATGATTGGATAAATGCATAAATTATCCTGCAATGAGACATATGCTTGAGTTGATATGCCATGAGATGTATGCGTGAATTGTCATACATGAGTTGTAGACATGAGATATATGCCATGTTCATCGCATGAAATATTTGCATCTGGCATGAAGCACAATTATATGTGAGATATTGTGAAAAAGTGGTGGCTCCAGTGAGTGGGCATGATGATCCATATGCATAGCATTGATATAATTGGCATGCATATTATGAACTGTGATTATGAATTGTGGAAGTGAAGTGTTGAGATACCACCAATGGACAAAAGATCCTGGAAACAGTTAGTGCACTAATATATTACCCTTGCTAAAAACAGCAAGTAAACCCTCTTGTCAATGAGTGACAATCGCGGTAGGTCCTAAAAAGGTGGGGATTGGGTGATATACATATCCTAGCACCGGGGGCGAAGGTATGCTGTTGTGGTGGATGGTTGTGTACCCTAAAATGAGGTAGCCATCCGTGTGAATTTTTCTGTTTTGCAGGACAGAGAAAATAGCAGAACAGAGAAAATGGCAGGTATGATTGCATGAGCATTGCATCGTATATCTGTCATGTGCATGACACATACATATTGTGTGAGATCATTTATTGTGAAAGAGTGATGAATATCTTCTGTAATATGAAAATAATTTACAGATATGATGATCTTATTATGAGATGTTGATTTTTGCATTATGAAAATGAAATGCCTGATATTTCTTTTAAAAGCGTTGTGTGGTATTTGAGGTTTATGAATCTTACTGAGCAAAAGTGGTCTTGCTCACCCCGTG
>JAESVK010051576.1:6620-16911 GCA_017140935.1 Hamamelis virginiana | reverse complement strand
TATCCACGTGTCCTCCTCAGGTCGGTCAGCGGGATTCACCCTCTTCAGTTGTCCCCTACTTGTGGAATTCATGTGACAAATGAGTCCCACAAGTGTATAAGATCGGTATGCTGACTGTTTATAGATTGAATTCGGGGTGTCGATGAGTTTCTTTTTGGTCGGTGGACAATGGTCTTCCGGTTTATAAACGATGTGATCGGTAAAATATTGGAGGGACCTTGGATCTCCCGTAGAGCGAAGAGGACAGCTAATGACTCGGGTGACGTTTCGTTTCTCGAAGCGTCGGCCGTCAATTCGTCAGGCTCGATGCGACGGTTTTGCAGGCGCTAGCCGTCACTTGGAAGTCGTGCTCGAGGTGTCATTATTGGCAGGTTCCACGTGTCGCTTTGTGATTAATAGCTTTTTGGGCAAGCTATAAAAGATGGAGAAATGGGCTTTCCCCCTCATTTCGCCTCTTGCCATTTCGAATTGCTGCCGGAGTGCGTTTTAGAGCTTGCCGGAGTATTCATCGTGATTCCAGCGTCCACGTTCTTCGATTGTTTCGTTCTTCGGCCTTTCTCTCGCTTTAAAAGGTATTTTCGTACCCAAACTTCCTTTTCTACTGTTTATTTCTTTCCTAGGGACTTTTATTTTGCTTTATTTGTTGTTGAAGTCCACTGCTTTTGCGTTTTCCGGCGATTTTCGAATTCGCCGGCGCTTTTTCTTTGAACATTCCGTTCATTTTTCTTGCATTTTCCGGCAAGTTTTCCTATCATCCAAACAGAGGTGTAGTTATGTCGGGTCGGGGCTATTCTCCGGGTCATTTTAGAACTGGTAACCGCGGTGGCCCCGGAGCTAGCACTTCGGGGTCCGTATTTGAGACCATAGATGTTCCCCCGATCCAATCTGCTCCACCGAATCCCGATCATAACCGGGCTTTGGAAGAAGACCTTCCCCATCCTCCATTCCCTTTTGTTCACATAAACCTTTTAGCATAAGAGAAAGAAACCGAAATTAGGAGGCTTTATCACATACCGAACTCCGTTAATGTTCGTATTCCTGGACCTGAAATCCGCGCCACTGATGTTCTGCCCGGTGAAGTTTGTTTTTATGAGGAGACCTTTAAGATCGGCCTTAGGTTTCCTCTTCAACCCTTCATCAGAGAGGTTCTTCATAGGATCGGGGTAAGCCCAGTGATGCTTACGCCGAACTCGTGGAGGGTACTTCTCGGGTTCATGGTGTTGTGGAGGTCGCTCGGGTGGGAGCCGGACTTTGGCGACTTGAGATGTATGTGTTTTGTGAAGGAGAATGCTCGGGCATCCTCGGGGTGGTGGTACCTCGGTAATCGAAACAAGAGGCCGGGCATCGGAGATCTCCCATCTTCCATCAAAGGGTGGAAGAACAGTTATTTTTTTGTAAGTGGCCCGGGATGGGAGTTCGGGGTCGATGAGCCACAGATCTTCCCGATTCCAAGGGAGTGGAGTCCTCGTCCAGGTAGTAGAGATCGGGAGACATAGGTCGTTTGATTTTTATATCACATATATATATCTTTTGAACTGATATTTATCTGATAAAAAGAATATATATTTTGTTTGCAGTTGACAAGATCACTCGTTGCCCAGCTTTGTCGGATCGCATCATCGGTCGAATTGACCAGCTGTGGAAAGAAGAACGTGGCTTCAACGCTCTCCGCGACGATAGGACTTGGAAGCCCTTTTACTTGTCCTATCAATTAGAAGTCCGACCTTCGGACATCGTACCTCGTCTCTTCAGGGATCTGACAGTTGATGGTCGGCCGATCGCGCCTCTCCTTCAACAATATAGGAAGTTTGCGATAAGACCCTCAGATCGAGAGCAAGAGGTTCAGATCGTCCAAGTGATCGAGGACCGGAAGAACAGACAAAAGGTCCGGGGAAAGGAAACAAACCGACCTAAGAGAGGTATCCCGATTTTACATACTTGATTATTTTTCCTTCTATCATTTCAATTCTTTCCTTATTGTGTAAACAACTTGGTGGTAGCCATGAATATCAATCTGGACGACGTACTGGCCGGGGCGGCCCCTGGATCTTCGACGACCCAGGTTCGTGCAGATCGGGTCAGACCCGAAACCTCTCAGAAGAAGAAAAGACGCGTGGAGGAGAGTATTCCTACCGCGGTCCCGGTGGTCACCGAAGTCGGAACTGGGTCGGCTGCCGGTTCGGGATTGGGAGCTCGCCCTTCTCGGGGGTCGGCGGGGGAATGGCTGAGTGCCGGCCTGTCGGCGCCTCTGATGCTGTCAGGCTTGACGGTCGGGAGTTCTTTTATGAACAGTCCGACTTCAAGCCTGAAAGTTTTTGAGGGTCTTCTAGGTCCGGTCGACCAAGAAGCGCTTTCACAGATGACCCCGAACGACATTTCCGAGCAGCTTGCTCATTCTGCACTAAAGGTAATGAGTTTATTTATTTTTTCTTTTCTTTGACCTTCCAAGCCATGAACTTTCCCGATCTTTATCTACATCTTCGTATTTCCAGAGTGCATTTCTCGGGCTGCATTCTCTTAGGGCTGCTCGGGAAGCGAGGCGCTCAAAGGGCGCTGCTGAAGTGGCCAATCGTAAGCTGAACGAAAAAGTTGATCGGTTGATCCAAGAAGTTCGGGATTCGAAGACTCTTTTGGAAGAGGAGAAGGCCAAATCCAAGGATCGGGAAGAAGATTATAATAAAAGGATTGCTGCGTTGGAAGCCGATCTCCAGAGGGCGAAGGATGCTGAGGTGGAGATTGCCAAGAAGGCCATTGAAGACTACCGGTCTTCTCCGGAACTGAAGGCCCTTGTGATCAAGACGGCCAGTTCGTTTCTTGTCCAAGGTTTTGACCTGGCAAAGGACTTCGTGGCTAAACTTCATCCATCAGCTGATCTTACCAAGGTTACTCTGGAGGAGGTTCGGGCACAACGGCAAGCTTTAACGGCGCCTTCCGCTCCTGTGGTCGAAGAAGTTGATGATGAGGAGACCATCAGTGATCGGGAGGGCACTGGCCAGAACGCTCCGATCACGAGAGATGAGGCCGACCCCTCTATTCCAACTGAAAGATCCGATACACCGACTTCTCACGATCAAACTGTTCATGTTGATGATTGAACCTTTTATTTTTCTATTTTGAATTGTTGACCGATCGGTCTGATTTTGTATGAACTCTATGCTTATCTTTTAATGAAAAGTAGTATTTTGACAAGTCTTTTTTGTCGGGCTTCAATGAAATGTTGAATGAATGTTTCATTTCTAACAAAGTCATTTTTGTCGGGCTTCTATTTTTTTGCTTGACATGTTGATCCGATCTCAAGATTGATCTCTTATGCTGTCCCCAATTCGGGGTTATGATAACTTATGAGCGGATTATCGAACTCTTTTAATTTTGAGATCGTTTAGTTATCTGTTTTGGATACCGTGGTATCTGGGGGTAACGTTGAGACGTTTATGCCCCCGATCAATTTTTGATCAGTGAACAAATAATTATTTATTTGCTGGCCCGAGTTTGGTTCGGGGCTTTCATGTTGAATGTATGCATTGAAAAGAATTTAATTTAACAAAACCTAATATTCATTCAAGGTAAAGAGATCGGGAAGCACTATTATATAAAAAGATAAACCAGGCAAAAACAATTAATAGAGCAATTAAAGCAAGTCCAAATAGTCGGTAATCAAATAACAACAACTTAAACAAAAGATAGTTGCAAGATTGATAACAAGGGTATTCATATAAGAAGAAAATATGCACAAGGATAAAACACGATAGATCGGGTAGTAACTCATGGTTGACTACAGCCGAAAAAATAAGTTCGGGAGGAAGAGTCCCCTACTGGTAGTATTTCTTGAGATGTGCGGCATTCCAGGGACGCTTAAGCAATTTTCCTTCGAGGTCGGTAATCCAATATGTGCCGATCCGATTGTAATGCTGAACTCTGTATGGTCCTTCCCAGTTGGGTTCGAGCTTGCTGGGATTGAGAACTTTTTTGAGAACGAGGTCGCCGGGTCGGAAATGCCTAGCTTTCACGTTCTTATTGTACGCCCGAGCCATGTTATGTTTGTAGGAGGCGATTCTGAGTCGGGTCGCTTCTCGTTTCTCTTCTAACATGTCGAGATTATAACGAAGTTCTCGATCATTTTCCTCAGCACTGAAAGTCTCGATTCGGTAAGATGGAATACCGATCTCCACTGGAATGACTGCTTCGGTTCCATAAGTGAGGGAGAAAGGGGTCTCTCCCGTGGAAACTCGACTCGTGGTATGATATGCCCACAGAACTGATGGGAGATCATCCACCCATAGTCCCTTGGCTTTTTCCAATCTTTTTTCTAAGGAATGGATGATTGTCCGATTAGTGACCTCGACCTGTCCATTAGCTTGTGGGTGACCTGGTGAGGAGAAGTTATTTTGGATCCCGAGATCGCTGCACAAGTTTCGAAGTCCGATATTGTTGAACTGGGTTCCATTGTCGGCGATCAAGACGCGAGGTATCCCGAACCTGCAGATGATATTTTCCCATATAAAACTTCTGATGCTACTCTCGGTTATTCTGGCCACAGGTCGGGCTTCTACCCATTTTGTGAAGTAATCGATGGCCACTATCAGGAATTTCTTTTGATCTCTTGCTTTCGGGAGGGGGACCTACAATGTCGATTCCCCACTGTGCGAACGGCCATGGACTTGAGATCGGGGTAAGGAAGTTTGGAGGTTGATGTGGGATCGGGGCAAATCTTTGACATTTGTCGCAATTTTTGACCAGAGTCACTGCATCTCTCTCCATATGAGGCCAGTAGTAACCTTGCCGAACTGCCTTCTTAGTAAGAGATCGGGATCCTGCATGATTACCGCAGATGCCCTCATGGATTTCGCGTAAGATGTAATTGGCTTCGTCCGGCAGAACGCATCGGAGGCAAGGTCCGTAGAATGATCGTCGGTAGAGGTTACCATTGATGATGCAATATCGAGCAGCTCGACTTTTAACCCGACGAGCTTCTGCCCGATCTGCAGGGAGGATTCCTGCCCTGATGTACTCCCTGATTGGATCTATCCAGGTCGGATTTTCACTTATGGTAAAGATCGACATCTCAGGTACATTGATCAAGGGATATTCGGCGAGCTTGACAACTATAGACCTTGGCAAATTAGTTTGGACAGCTGAAGCCAGGTTAGCTAAAGCGTCGGCATGACTGTTCTCCTCTCTTGGAATTTGGCTGATGGAGGCTGATGCAAATTTGCTTAATGTTTCTTTGGCTTTATCTAAATACCTCTATATTGTTGGTTCCTTGGCGAGGTAGACTCCATTGATCTGATTTACCACTAGCTGGGAGTCGCTGAATACATGCACATGTCGAACCTGAAGATCGGCAGCCATTTGCAATCCAGCCATCAATGCTTCATACTCTGCTTCGTTATTTGTGGCTTTAAAACGGAGCCTCAAGGCTAGTTCAACCTTTTCCCCCTCGGGTGAGATTAGCACAATGCCGGCCCCCGATCCTTTGGAGTTGGAGGAACCATCAACGAAAAGATGCCAGGCTGGGTACGGTGGCAAATCATTTGTTGCTCCTGAAGAGGACGGGGTCGGGATGATTATGTCATCTTGATTGGCCTCGGGTGTGAATTCTGCAACGAAATCAGCAAGTGCTTGGCCCTTTATAGCAAGACGAGGTCGGTAGTCAATGTCAAACTCTCCCAATTCCACTGCCCATTGAACCATTCTTCCCGATGAATCAGGTCGGTGGAGGATATGTCTCAGAGGTTGATCAGTCAACACCACGATTGGGTGAGCTTGGAAATATTGCCTCAATTTTCTAGCTGATGTTACAACAGAGAATGCCAATTTTTCGAGGTATAGGTACCGTATTTCTGCACCGGCCATTGCTTTGTTGATATAGTAGATCGGTCTTTGGACTCCTTTGTCTTCTCGAATGAGCACCGAGCTAACTGCGGTTCGGGAAACACCAAGGTAGAGAAAAAGGACTTCATTTTGTATGGGTTTTGACAGTAGTGGGGGAGATCCGAGGTAAGTTTTTAGTCGTTGAAAAGCTTCCTCGGCTTCGAGAGTCCATTGAAACCTTTTATTCCCCTTGAGGATTTTGAAAAAGTGTGATCCCTTCTCTGAAGATTTGGAGATGAACCTATTCAGTGCCGCCATCCGACCAGTAAGTCTTTGGATTTCTTTGATGTTTGTCGGGGACTTCATTTCTAGTAATGCTTTAATCTGATCGGGGTTGGCTTCGATCCCCCGCTCTGTTACAAGAAAACCCAGAAATTTCCCCGATGAAACCCCGAAGGAACACTTTGTCGGGTTAAGACGCATCCCGAACTTTCTCATTATCTTGAATGCTTCGTCAAGATTTTCAATGTGATCGGTAGACTTTAAACTTTTAACCAGCATGTCATCGATATACACCTCCATGGTTGATCCTAGGAGCAAGCCGAACATTCTGGTGACAGTTCGTTGGTATGTTGATCCTGCATTCATGAGGCCGAATGGCATTCGTAGGAAACAAAACATTCCAATCGCTGTTATGAAAGCGGTCTTTTCCTGGTCGGTAGAATGCATCATGATCTGATTGTAGCCTGAGTATGCATCCATGAAACTGAGCAGTTCGTGACCAGCCGTTGCATCCACCATTTGATCGATACGCGGAAGTGGAAAACTGTCTTTTGGGCAGGCTTTGTTGAGATCGGTGAAGTCGATGCATACCCTCCATTTATCAATCTTTTTCTTGACGACGACACAGTTGGAAAGCCAATCGGGGTAAAAGACCTCCCGAATAAAACCAGCCTTGAGAAGCTTCTGTACTTCCTCTTGGATTGCTTTAGTCTTTTCTTCTGAAGTGACCCTCTTCTTTTGCCGAACAGGTTTATAGGTCGGGTCCACAAGGAGTTTATGAACTGCTACGTCGGGATCAATCCCAGGCATATCCTCGTGTCCCCATGCAAATATATCCCAGTTTTTTCTGAGGAAGTCTATTAAATCGGTCTTCATTTTTGGTGAGAGCTGGGATCCGATCTTTGCGGTTTTTTCTGGATCAGTGGGATGGACTTGAAATTCCATAAGTCCTTCCAATGGGATCGTCCTGGAACTGCTTTCGTCTCGAAGGTCATCCATCCCAGGCTCCCCATCCTTTGATTGCTACAAATGTTCACCAGGATTGAGGTAGACATGGTGGGTGATATTTGGAAGTTTTGAGTCTGGAATAACCCCTCTGTTTGGGAGCTCCTCTCTACTATCCAGTGAGACATTAAAACACGATCGAGCTAAAGCTTGATCTCCTCTGATCGTTCCAGTCCCATGGGAGGTCGGGAATTTGACACAGAGATGTAGGGTCGAGGTAGCCGCACCAAAATCGTTCAAGGTTGGTCGGCCAATGATCGCGTTGTACGCAGACGGACAATTGACTACCATGAATGTGGAGTCCCGGGTTGCTTGGGTGGGCTCGTCGCCTATCGTTACTGGCAAGTTTGCCCATCCTAATGGTTGCAGGGTCGATCCGTTGAACCCGACTAAGGGTGTATTGATTGGTAAGAGGTCGGCGATCCTTCTTCCCATCCTTTCGTACGCGGTGACGAACAGAATGTCAGCCGAGCTTCCTGTGTCAACCAGGATTTTGCTTACTTCATAGTTCGCTATGATCGCCTTTATGACCAGTGGGTCGTCATGTGGTAGGTGGACACCCTTCAAATCTTCATCGGAGAAGGTTAAGAGGCCATATCTGTCTGACCGTTGATGAGAGAGGTGGTACACTTGATCCGCTACAGAAGAGTTTGCCGACCTTGCATACGCCTTTCTCGCCGACCTGCTATCACCGGCGTAGGTAAATCCCCCATGAATAGTGTCGATTACTTCCGCAAGTCTCTGCCTCTGGTCGGGTTGCCTGGTCCTCTGATCAGGATCTTGTTGCTGAATGTTTTCAGTCTTCGATTGGTCTATGAACTCCTTCAGGAACCCCCTCTTGATGAGGCTTTCGATTTCATTCTTGAGATCGAAGCACTCTTCGGTAAGATGACCGTGGTCCTTGTGAAAGGCGCACCACTTGTTCTTGTCTCTCTTCTTTGGATCGGACCTCATACGTAGCGGCCACTTTACGTAGGGTTGAGTGCCGACCTGACTTAGAACCGAGTTGATCGGCAATTGCAACGGAGTAAAGGATGTGAACCTCCTCTGTGGGGAACGTTGTTGATCGGTTGTGTCAACCTTTTGTTTTTTATCTGGAGTTTTCTTCTACTCTGATTCCCTATCCTTTCTTTTTTGTGCCGAGTTATTGTTCTTTTTGTCGGAGTCTAAAGCGTCGTCAACTCCGATGTATTTTCTTGCTCTCTCCAGGAGCTCGGGAATCGTTTTTGGTTCCCTCTTTGCAAACGAGATCCTCAGGCTTTTGGCCCTGAGTCCTTTTATCATAGCTGCGATCGCCATTCCCTCGTTTATGTCGTCTACCTCAAGGAGTGCCGTGCTAAACCGCCGTATGTACGATTTCAGATTTTCCTCTTTTTCTTGCTCGATGTTCAGGAGGTAGGTTGTGGGTCGTTTAGGTCGGTTGCTGCTCACGAAATGTGCTGTGAACGCCGAGCTCAGGCTTTGAAATGTGCTGATCGAGTTTGGAGCCAATCTTTGGAACCAAGTTCGGGCTGGTCCCTTCAAGGTCATTGGAAACACTCGACACATGATCGGGTCTGCAATTCTTCTGAGGTTCATATGGTCCTTGTATGTGAGGACGTGCTCTCGTGCGTCGGAAGTCCCATCGTAGGGATCGATAGTCGGCAGCTTAAACTTGTCGGGTAGGGGCTCTCGTAGAACCCTGGAAATGAATGGGGAAGACTGGTCAACTTCTCTCCGATCAGGTCGGATTTCTCTTGCTTGCTCATTCCTCCTTGGATAGGGAGTGAATCGGGTAGCTTCCTGGCGGTGGCGTCTCGACCTCGACCCTCTCGTTCCTTGTGAACCTTCATCCATACGTTCACCGAACTGACGAGGTCGTTCTAGATTCGTTGGTCGTCTCCTTGATCCGATCTCAGAACTACTCCCTTCTTCCTCCGGTAATCTGCTCCGATCTTCATGAGGAGCTGATCGTCTACTCTCAACAGCTATTCTCCTCGGGGGTGGAGACTGCCGAGCTGTCTCATGTCCTCTGGTTTGTTGAGGAATTGTGGGAATGGGTGGTTGGTTTTGAGGGGAGTGGTTATGAGCCTCGTGTGATAGGAGCATTTCTTGTTGTCGGGTTAGGGTTTGAATGATGAGGGCCATACTTTCCATTTGTTTCTGCATGTTGAAAAACTGGAGTTGGTAGGGGTCGTTTGAGGAAGACCCTATTTCGTACCGAGCAGGTGGTAATATATGGTGTCCACGATGTTGGCAAGGTTCTTCTGGTTCTTTGTTTGTTGAAGGTGGCCTTGCCGTCGTATCGTGTCCATCATCGAGAGATGGGTTGCTGATCTGAGGCAATACGGACTGAGTGTTCGCCGTGTTAGGGACGTTGGGATCGTCATTGTTCGGAACCCCAGATCGAGGAATCACCATGGTCGTGGTTGATTTAACGAAAGAGGTTTGGATAAAATCTTCGGCCCCACGGTGGGCGCCAAACTGATGATGTCAAAAAGAGGTTTAAGGTATGAAAAGAGGTAAAAGAGGTAAAAAGGGTATGATCTGATTAACCTGAGAAATTGATCTGATCGATTTATGGGTGAGTTTCTTACACCGGTGGGGTGTTTTACCTACAACACTCCGACGGTCAAGTCAGTGAACAGTAAAAAAATAAGAGGAATGTATAATTCTTAGGGTTTTGTCACGTACCTCTTTATGTGATGCAACCTTCCCTTTTATAGGGTGATTATCCACTCGAGTGTTTATTACCGTTCGAGGGTAGCTTGGTATTTTAACCTCCTTCATAACGGTCTGTCGTTTTCAACCGATGGGAAATCATGTGATCTTCTGCGGAAGATCAGAGCCTGTCGGAGAATATTCCCTTTTGATATGATGAGGCAGTTACAAGAGATCGGTGAACCTGTTTCGTAGTTATTTCCACGTGGCTCATTCTTTGGGATCGGTCTATGTTTCCGCCTCATTACAAAAGACATCGGGTAGAACTCGGATTACCTTATCGGGCGTGTATTTTACCCACTCGTACATATGAGATCAGTAAACAGACTCCACCATCTTTAGTTCGTTTAGTGGATCTCTTTAGGATCGGTGATTGATCCCAAAGGACATCGGGTGCGTTTTATCCACGTGTCCTCCTCAGGTCGGTCAGCGGGATTCACCCTCTTCATATATATATATATATATATATATATATATATATATATATATATAT
>JAESVK010051571.1:0-11100 GCA_017140935.1 Hamamelis virginiana | reverse complement strand
AAATCATAATAATAGATTTGGGGAGAGTTAGAGGGGAAGGGGGAGTGAGAGGGAAATAATGGATTTGTTTAGTTACATTAGGCCAATAACCGTTTTGAACAACAGTTTTAGGTGCTTTTTTTCCACATATGAAAATGTGAGACCCACTTGCTCAATTGGCAGTTTAACCCGGTCAATGAAGATTATTCTTACAAATATTTTTATCTGAAGGTCATTCTCACAAATATTTTTTTTAGAGGGTCACTTTTTTAAAATAAACTCCCTATTTCATTCCACTCTCCTTTGTTTTTCATCAAAATCGCGTCAACATCAATTCACCCACCACTATAAATATGTAGAAAATATATCAATTTGATGATATGAGACTATCATGCAATTTATGGGTATGATTTGAATCAGTGGTGGTCATTTGGGTAATCTAATAGGTGGTCTGTGATGCAGGGGACATTCCATCACAACCATTGGATCGTGGTCCACAATCTAGATAGACCTAAAAGATATCTTAAAAAGCCAGGATACCTATAGGATTATCTTCACTAGTTTTCTAATTTTGTTAGTTTCCTATTATTATTAGTTTCCTTTGATTATTAGAATTACTATATTGTTAGAAGATATTATTGCTATTTTGTTGTTTCCTTTTTATTAGAATCCTTATTTTGGTAAGAGTCAACTAGGGTTTTCTAGGAGTTCTCTATATAATGATGTAATAGGTGATGAACCACTTATTTCATATTTGATTAATAAACATATTATTAAGAGTAGCCTTTTGTGCTTCTTTTATTTTCTTTTCAACTTTGTACTCGTGGCTCTTGACAACCCACTCGATGCTGAGTTAGAATCATATTGCTTGCTTGATCAACTAGTATTCTTTGCTGCATGGTGAGATAGTGATGGTGGATTCTGTAACGTCCCAACCTAACATCCCTACCGACCCTTCCGGATAGGTCGACACGTGTTAAGATAGGGGTACAACCTGTCCTGCTCATTCGTATTTCTGCATGAGATATAAAAAAGTGAATATATATAACAAAATGAAATGACATGTCCATACATTATGTCCCAATTCGCCAAATATAATACAAATAGGAAATTGAATATATTGCCAACATCCCTGGCAAATAGGCTGTATGATAGAACAAAAATATTCTAAATAACTGAATATAACTTAATAAATTTCTCATGAAATATGTAAGACCAAAGCAGGAAATAACTATGCAGCTATCCACCATTTCCAAAGCAGCGAATTATGCAAACCAAACATATACCCCGAGTCAACCTGAAATATACTGCAATAAAGCAGGGGTGAGCGTCAACGTACTCAGTAGGAATATCATTCTTAACTAACAGTGATAATATTGATGCATGGAATATTAAATAAAACATTTCAACATTTTATAGTAAAATCATTATCTCAAGAATGGTGGGTGGTTTTCATAATTTTTAATTCAGTAAATCGAAACCTTAAAGCTTTAGAAGTGCTTTAGATACTTGCTAGATTGTGTCAATCCACCGGGCTCTAGTGGGCTAGTGCAAGATTGTGTCAATCCACCGGGCTCTAGCGGGCCAGTAGGGTCATGCCATTGGCTCCTAAACCATGGTCTGAAATATCTCATAAATCATCGCATTAACAATATATCGAAGTAACCCAAGCACATATAAAGCATATCATTTCAAGTGTTCTCATCAAGATCACATCTAAATCAACAGTTTTATCTTTGTTCAAAAGAACGTTCAGATCATATGAAGCACATTTCATAAACGATTCACCACCACAGGTTTAACAAAATATATATTCCATGCATGTTTTCACAATCATAAAATATTTGACAAATAGTAGGTTTCACTATAAATCATTTCATATAAAGGTGGAGTTATACATCAAAGGTTTATAAAAGGGTTTTCATAATCATTAACATTGGAAAAAGTTCAAAACATATCTATCATCAATATTAGTAAGAATATAAATATCCCTACCTCAATGCAACGGTATTTCCAACCCTTTGCGGCTCCTCGAGCCTCCCCAATGCAATGCTTATGCACCAATGCAAGTGGTCCCCCAAGGGACCTTTTGAACTGAAAATAACAAGCAAACAATGCGAAAGAAACAATCAAAACAATGTACAAAGGGGTCCTAAATCCTCAAAGTGAAACAACCTTCAGAACTAAGCATTTACGAGTTTAAGAGCCCAAAAGCCCCAAAAATAACAACCCAAAGGCTTAATGATTTTCAAAACATATTACCAAGAATGATTTGGCATTGCATGCCAAATCTCATGGCTAAAAGCCAAGTGCCTTAAGAAGCAAACTTTAGAAAACCAAAGAATAAACCAAAAGGGGTAAATCTGGTATTTATCAAAATATTTCTCTTTCCAAAACAAGTTTTTACTCCAACTCAATTAAAATAAAAACTAGGCTTGATAAGGTTTTCGAGCATCTAAAGATCGTTCAAAACGGACATCAGATGAAAAAGATATGCACGTTTAAAGTTTGGGTTGAAAATTAGGCCATTCCAAAACAGTTTTTCTATTTAAACCATATATCCTAGCTCAGTTATCAAAAATTAATGAACTTTAGTGTTCTGAAAATATGACTCAAAGATCTACAATTCATCTTTAATAGCTAAAATCCAAATCCAACATTTTCAAGGCCAAAATCATCAATTTCAGTAACCTATTGGGTTTGGGCGAGAATATTTCCACTGAAAAACAGAGTTCGCTAAATGGGCATAATTATTTGTAAAACATTTGAAATGAGGTAAGGTTGGATTTTTTAAAAATCTAATTCAAATACCTACAACTTTTGTGAAGAAAGTTTAGCCCAAATATGCTTCTAACAGTGCCGAAAGTGTACGGACAAAACACTCTATTTTCAGAAATCACATTTAAATTCATCAAATAAAAAGATTAAAATTTGTGAAACTCACAAAAAAAAGAGTATAACAGTTTGGGTCCTTCAAATCTCATTTCTAAACCATGAACAAATTCATTCAAAGTCAAAATCAAAGCTTTATTTGAGCAGCCATGGCTGCTGCTCACAAATCCTTCAACACAGCCCCTCAAAATTCAGAAATAAATTATCCAAACAGCTGGTTCATCACATTCAGACCTAAAGCAACATTGATCTAGTTACCAAACTTAAAATGAATCATCAAAACACAAGTAAACAAACCCACCGCAGACATGCTCAAACCCATAAACCCAAACATCATCACTGAACCCACATGAAAGCTTTCAAACTTGTTTTGATTTACCAAAACTCATTTTTAGCACGAATCTAGTTATATGTGACTTCAAAACATGAAATAGATGAACTTTGGAAAATAATTTGTCAAGGTTCAAAACCCAAACCCTAGAAACCCAAATAACCTAAGCTCAAATTTGAATCATCTCACAAAACAACATCTAAAATCCATCTTATCCAAGAATCGAACATGTGTGATGAACCCAACTTGCTCACAACATCACAGCCATGGAAAACATCCAAGAATGACAAAGAAAGGAGGAGAAAAAGGAAGAAAGAAGGCTTGACTTACCTTTAACCAGCAATAACAAAAAGTCCGATGGAGATTCCGACAAGGGTTTGGTGGCCGCAGCTCCCCCTTCACCCGACTTCTCTCTCTCGGCTCTGTCTGTCTCTATCTTTTAGCTTTTGTAAAAATGGAGAATGAAACTTAAAGTGGGTTTTTAAATCAATGAGGGACACGGCCGGCATTTACTAAATTGTTCATATATATTTTTTTTAAAATCACTTTTTGTTAAATTTATGAAATCTCCCCCAACTTTATATAAAATTCTAAAATTATGCATTTTTAAATTTTTGGGTTATCACAGATTCCTCCTCGCATATTTTTAATGTGTGTATATTTCAAAATTACCTTCATATTGTAAAAGTAAGAAAAAGTAGAAGTAGAAGAGATAGGAGAAGAAAATATTGTCTTGCATGTGTCTTATTCAAGGGGCCTATGTCCTCTTTTTATAGGCTTACAAGATTAATTAGGGAGAGACAAAAGGGTATAGGTTATAAGGGATATAGGGGGTTACAAGCCTTAAAGCTAGAGGGGGTTACATAGTAGAAGATGGGTGGTCATCCACTAGTAGAAGATGGGTGGTCATCCACCATATTTACAACACTCCCCCTTGGATATCCACCACGCTAAGATATTGTGACTCATTAAAATCTTGCTAGAAAAAACTCTGTAAGAAAAAATGTAGCAAAGGAAAAAGAGTACAACATTTTGTAAATCTTAGAGTGATGTTGGACGCACTAAAGAAACTGCATTGTTAAAACCTTACCAGTAAAACCTAGTGGGACAAAACCTGGACGAAGGAAAAAGAGTACATCGTGCATATGTCCAGATAATCAGTAGACGTGATGATAATACTCCCCCTGATGAGTATCAACTAGATTGATCACAAACACGACACATCCCGATATCATATGTCAATTTCTTGAATGTTGATGATGGCAAGGCTTTAGTAAATAAATCTGCAACATTATCACTGGACCATATTTGCTTCACTTCAATTTTATGACTCTTCTGGAGTTTGTGAGTGAAGAAAAACTTTGGTGAGATATGCTTGTTTCTGTCACGTTTGATGTATCCTTCTTTGATTTGTTCAATACACGCAGCATTGTCTTAATAAATTGTTGTTGGAGTGCTTGTAATCAAAGATAACCCACATGCATTTCGAATGTGTTGTACTACTGATCTTAACCATACACATACACGGCTTGCTTCATGAAGTGCAATTATCTCAAAGTGATTAGAGGAAGTGGCAGTCAAAGCCTGCTTGGTCGATCGCCAAGAAATTGCAGAATTGCCACTGTGAACCAGCCAACCTAATCGGGAGGCCTCTCGTTCACTCTTGGGGGGTGTCTCTTGAGTGGATTGTGGATGATGTTTATTCGTCTCGATTTATCCGTCTTTATTATCCACGTTTATCCTTCTCTATTATCCACTCAAGATTGGGGGGTGTCTTTATTATCCACGTTTATCCTTCTTCAATTTGATTCATGAACTAGGAAGACCTGATTCCCCAAATATCACCAAGAGTTAAGGAAAAATGACAAGAGAATGCATCAAGGACGGGAATACGTAGGCAGCCCATAAAGTTACTTTGGGTGCGGTCTATTTCTTGTAATAACATCAAGAGTTTGGTTCATTTGTAATTATTAAGGGATATTTGTTGAGATTTTAATAAAATTGATATTTATTCATCCATAAAGGGTAGAAACCTTTTGAAAGATTTATAACA
The DNA here is from genome assembly GCA_017140935.1 of Hamamelis virginiana. NCBI lineage: Eukaryota > Viridiplantae > Streptophyta > Magnoliopsida > Saxifragales > Hamamelidaceae > Hamamelis > Hamamelis virginiana. Next base: position 5,845 of record JAESVK010051571.1, on the reverse strand, counting down.
TGCCATGTGTATCCATAATTCTTACTTTCTTTAAATCTTACATTGCTTAGAAAAATAAAACAAAATAAATAAAATAATCCCTAATCTACTCTAAGTCCTTCTCGCTCTGCGGGCTTGGGCTTCATTCTCGTTTCCTCTATTTCTCTTAGTTGTCCTAACTCGTGACGCATCTGGTGGAAGTGACGAACCTTCCGACTGAGCTGTAACTCGAGGACCATAAACGAGGCTTCGAACCTTATCCTTCATAGCCAGCACCTTTGAACCCAAGTCTTGTTTAAGCCAAGCCCGATACTCCCCATCAAGCCTAAAAGGCCCATTGCAATCCCTTACCTAACTCAAACATAAGCCTGAAGCCCAATTCTTCACAGCCCAAGATACCAAAGAAGGAGTAGCTGCCTCTACCCCATGAACATGCCCTTTGATAGGGAGATTGATTTGAGCACGACCCATTTGGCGAAGTACACGAGAAGCCCAGTAAAACTATGTATGCTTGATTGCATCACAATCATGCTTCGTTTTACAACATTCGGAAGCTAATTTCGATGGTTTTACACCGTAAGTACTTTGATTTAGTTAGTTTTAGTGTTAATGTGTGTTCTGTGCTTTTTGTAGGAAAACCCGCCAAATATTCCATTTTGGAGCTCTTGGAGATCAAGTGAGAGAGCTATGCATGCTAGGAGCTTGGTTCAAGGTGGATTGCATGATAGAAGGATGGTTTGAGATGGATTTAATGTGCCAAAGTTGATAGAAAAGTGTTAGAAGCCATTTGGAGACTTTTAGAGTTGTGCAGTTTTTTCCCGACGAAAACTTCCAACTTCAAATGATCATATCTCCCTCATCCGGACTCCGATTTTGACGTACGACCTATCGTTATAAAGCTTGGGAAGTCTAGTTTCTGAATTGGGGAGGTTCATGATGATTTTCAAAGTTCCCTATCGATAGGTGCCTTCTCGGGTCGAAATTTTGCAGCTGAAAGCTACCCTATCGATAGGGGGTCAATCCTATCAATAGGGGGCTCAAGCCTATCGATAGGAGGCTCCTCGGGAAGCGTGTTTTCGACTTTTTAAGCTATTTTCAGACTATTTTTGGTAGTTTTATCAGAGGGGGAGTCTTGGTACACTATAAATACACCCTCTAAGCCTGTTTAGAGGGGACAGATGATCTTTTGGAGGCTTGACCTAAGCTCTCTCTCTTCTCTCTTCTCACTTGGGATTCTTGGTTGCATATGGAAGGAATGAAGAATCGTGACAGCTCTCATCCGGCCATGGACAGCTAAGCTTCTCTCTTGGGTTTAAGATGAAGCTTCTCTCTACTCTCTTGTATTTGTAAGTTTGGATTTGGGTTTTTTGTATAGTTTATGGTGATTGTACAACCATGAGAATGTTGCTTCCATGCAACTTAGTTTTAATCGATTTTATTCATTAACATATTTGTTTTCTGTGATTTCAATTATGTTTGTTGTGCAATGGTGCTTATCAAATGTGTATATGTGAAGTAAGATGGTTCATACTTTACTTGGATGGATTGTGCATTCTCGTTTGACAGTCCATGCCTTAAAAAGGATTAACCATGCTTGATTCATATATGCATAATCATTACTGAATGGTTTATTCTTGTAGTTTAAATCATCACTGTCATGAATATGCATGAACCCTAATCAAACTTATGAATGCAATTGATTCGAGTTAAGTGGATTCTAAAACCCAAGGATTTTTATCATTTATTTTAACTTCTTTAGTTTAAACAAATAACCACTCTCAAATCAAAGATTGTTCTTTTAACTAAAATCGATTCGCTTTAGTTTTTCATAACTTAGCCTTTAGTCCCTGTGGATCGACACCCGTGCGAAAACCGAAGTTTCAACGAATTGAGGTTATTAGTACGAGTTCACTTTTATAAATTTTAAATCTTGATTGTAAGTAAGGAATAACCTCCCTTGTTTGGACCGATCAATGCTTTAGGCCCATAAGCTTCACCTGACAACATCCCGAAGTGTGTAGTACATACTCTTCACCACAATCCCATATAGCCACATGCCACTGAATATCTCTCCAAGTTAGAGAAGAGAAGAAGATGATCATGTCCTGAATCGAGCGACGCTCCAGAAACAAAAGCTTACGTGAACAATAGTTATGGGATAAATGTTTTGGGCCATCAAGAGGAGTGATCAGTTTAAGTCTCTCAACCAACCACATCTGAAGAAGAATGGGGCTACCCCTAATGCAAGAAGCAGAGTTGGAGTGAAAGTGGTCAAGCCCGTTCAGAGTTTCAGCCAGCACCAGGGGGATGATGTTATGAGACTTTGACAATGGCAAAATGAGTTCGCATGTTTCAATGGGTATGAAAATGGTTCCATTCGAAACAAGAAAACAACCCACTATGCATATGGCGAGTGCGTACTGGGTAGGCCTATGAAGAGCTAGTGGTTTTCCCCCTTCCCTCAAGAAAAATGAAGCTAGTTTGAGAAGATCAATGGAGTTCTCATGGATATATGAAGAAGCTTCCCTAGGCGAGAGTTCAAAGAGAGAAGAAAAGATTTGGAAATAACCTCGACGAATGGTAGGAAAGATGAAATGACCATTAACAGAGATATTCATCAAGGCACAAAACTCTTCAAATAAAGGACATACCTCTTCACAGTTGAAGAGAAATACATGAAGATCAGAGTCCCAGAAGTGGATTATGGAGTTGAGAAACTTGTCTTCAAGCCTCACATGACAGAGAAAGAACCACGAAGTCAGGCCGAATCGTGCGAACACCTTTTTGTCTTCTGCCCGCAATCTTACTACGAATAGGTTAATGATCAACTTGAGAGCTTCCATTGTGTTTAGTGTGATGAAAGTGAGCATAGAGGTGTGTTTTTATAGCTTTTTGGCAAAAGAAATCGAGTTAGAGGCGAAATAGAACACTCAAAAGGTCAAAAAACGTCAAAATAATCAAAAAATGGGAACTAGGGTCGATGACCATCCCCCAAGGGATGGCCAACCATCCCCTAGGGACGGCCAACCGTCCATGGAGGGATGGTCATCCATCCCTAATCCCAATTTTTGCCTAATTTTGACTTTTTTGAGACTTTTTGACGCCCGATTTGACTTTTTGCTCAATTTTTGTCAGTTTTGACCTATTTTCGGGTTAAAATTGAACCAAAAAAGCAATTGAAACATATTTTAATTCTCATTAGGATATAATTACATGCCAATCAGGGTTTTTAGTGCATACATAGAGAAAGAGTTACATAGAAAATCCTAAGCAGGCCTCCTATAAACCTAATAGTACAAAATCATCTTCCCCGGGATGATTTCATCGTTTCCTGTGAACCCGATGCCTCGTGATCCTCTCTCGATCCATGGCGCTCCTGTGAAGGCTGGCTCGAAGCCTACGAACCCAAAGCTTAGGTGAGATTGGTGAAGAATGAAATCATCGGTGATTGAGAGAATAAAGAGAAAGTTACCTGTGCAGCTATGTTCGCATTATGTGCATCAAGATTCAAACTTTGAAGTTCCCTAGTCAATGATGCACTATATGCTAACCACTCTTCAGTATATGATGCAGGCACCTGAAAGGTCAAAAGATTCAAAATGTTAGGAGAGAGAGCTACATATGACAAAGGGTGAAAGTATGATGATTACCGAAGTATAAGAAGGATCAATATGTAGGTATTCATTATAAGGCACTCGAGTGATTGGTCTTTGAACAAAGCTACCATCCTCAATGACTTGCATCTGCCAAGGGACAGGTGGCAAAGAAGGAGCAGAGGATGAAGGCTCGCCCTCACTAGGAGCCGCAGTAGCTGTAGGATGGGAAGCATGTCCTCAGGTTCGACGACCCTGCCAAATAAAGAGATATGAGGGATAATGTATGAAAAAAGAGGTAAAACTATCAAGAGAAAGTTCGATACCTCGGTAGGGGGAAATCCCAATACTAATGGACGTATCAGATAGTGCTGACAGAATGTACGATAATCCTCATGCGGACGATGGAAAGCATCCGCAAATACACCAGTCATGGCGTCTGCTAAGGCGAGGTCTCTCAATTTATTAGCATGCCTCATAGAGGACGAAGGTGCATGAGGCACACGAGCAACTGAATAAGCCCCACAAAGTTGAGCGCGCACTCTTTCCCCAAAGTACTAATACCTGCTAGAAGGCCCCTCGAACAGAATCCTCTTATGTGACATCTCAACTACAGAATTAAGTTGAGCATGCATGGGACCTCTCCAATGACACCAAGGGTTCCACTTAACCTGAGGACAAGGTATATTAGAGAAAGTTTGAGCATTAAGAAAGGAAAGCAGAAATGAAGATGGTTACCTTATTAGAGCGCAGCCCTGCAAGAAAGACACGACTGTAAGCATAATCATGCCTATGGGCAATGGCACTCACTCGCCGATCTGGGGCATATCGAGCGAGGGTTGGCCAATAAAGGTCATTAGCAATCAGTGTGAGGCTGTTCAGGTCGAGATACTCATGAGCCCATACCTGCAGAATATGTGCATTGTTAGAAGATAAGTAAAGGTAAGTTTATGATATTTTCTTAAAATAAGTGAGTATACTTGTTAGATATGTGCCCTAATACCAATTGTTAAGTTGTGTTTAGGGTTTTATATTTCATTATATTATCTTGTATGAAACTTTATTCATTTATGATATGGCTTTTTTTTTATCATGTAAACTTGTGTTTAATTACTGTTCATGATAAAGTCCTTGGGTAGTATGATAGAGAGTTATATCTCAAGTGTTGAGATAGAGAGACTTATAACTTTCAAGTACATCTATCCTAAACTAGTTCCTGATCATAGGTTTATATATTTGGACGATTATAAACCGTTAATATTAGCTCAGGTTTTACTAGCTCCATGGGAGGATGGTGAGTCTCGAACCATCTGTGTAGAGACACTATAGTAAACCTGTGGGTGCTTGTTAGAGAACAAGTACACTGAACGTGACCAATATGAGTACAGCTTATGGAATTCTATTTGTATGTCAAAGGCTGCTAATGTGTATAGTCACAATTGTAATCCTTAGACTTGAGACACCACTTGTTATCTTATACATGTATTGCTAGAGTTTGATAGTATCTCGTACACCCTTAATCATAAGGATGTAATCGGTGCTCATTGGCTCTAGTGAGTTATGTATGAAGATAGGTGAGTGTGCAATAGAGGATCACCACCCTTAATAAGAAAGGGCGAATGTCTTAGTTAGTTCACAGTTACTACCTCAATGGAGTCTTTGGCCAAAGCAGAAGGTTACCAAGAAAAGTGTTTCAAGGGTATACCTAATTGAGATTATACTCTGGTGAATTTGTAACACATGATTAAGTTAGGGTTTGACATGAATCCATACCCAACTAACTTAATCAAGACATTGTTTGGTGAGGGATTATTTATAGCACGAAGGGTTCATTTACACGTTCGTATATTCACCCACACCTAGGGTACGTCATGACATATTGCTAGATGTCACTCATGACTAGTGAAGGCCTAATGATAAGAGTTATTATTGAGGGCAAAATTGGAATTGTTCTAATCGAACCTAAAAATAGAAAGTTTCTATTTTGGGCGACATTGAGATGTCCCCTGCCACTACTAGGTTGGGATGAACCCAATGGGTCACACACATAAGGACATAAGTGAGGTTGTTAAACTTGTGAGAGGAATGCACTCTTATTAATATATGTTTGGCGTTAATTAATTAATGGTTAGTTAATTAAGAGTCAAAAGGATATCTAATTCAAGAGTGTAAGTAACCAAAATAGGGTTAATGGTCATGCTAGCACTAGTAACCAAACACCCTAAGAAGAGGAGAGGTCTATTTAAAGAGAGGGAACCCTAATTGTCAAACAA
>JAESVK010051554.1:0-15507 GCA_017140935.1 Hamamelis virginiana | reverse complement strand
TTTTTTTTTTTTTTTTTTTCATCTTCATCTTCTATTGTAATGTAAATGACAATACTTTTTATATCAGATAGAATTACATTCTATAGTCCTTTAGGCTTAACTATGGCTGTCCAGAGTATAGCCGCTATTTACTCTATTGTATTTCTATACTATTTTACTTCTCAATGGAAACAAATCTTAACAAAGTTTTAGCATTGTTTATATGATATTTTTTCCATTTCCAATACCTTTCTAAGTGGTCCATTTTTGTTTTTGAAGATTTATGAATTAACAGGTCTGATTAGCCTTTGGTACTTCAAGGGTTATGCCAAACTAAATATTTTGAGGAAAAAAAATCAAGAACTTTTGAAATCAAGAACTTTTGAAATCTTTTATGCGTTACATTGAAAAAATTCATTTTATGCATCAACCGGCATTTGTTAATGGGCTATTCTTGCTAGCCTGTTTTGCACTTCCATGTTTTGTAATTATTCACAATGATGTGGTCCCTGCCAATGGAGCAGGGCATCCTTGAATTTCAACCTTGCAGCTGAAATCCTTTGCCTTAAATTATCAATTCAATATTGTATTTCTGACATTTTATTCATTTTTGTTGTTGGATGGAGATGAATCCTCTTGTTTTTTCTTTTGTAGTACTGTTGGCCCTAAAAAACTCCTTTCTGTTTTGAATAATTGTCGACCTTGAATTGACGACAATAAACCTTGGTTTGCACAATGTTACCCAGTGCTTGAGTTATTGTGTTAAGCAGAACTTAGTCTTGAAATGTTGTGTGCCTGGGGTAGGCTTATTTAGGTTGTTCATCTGGAATATGGTAAATGTGAGATTGATGTCTTTCTAAACCAGAACAGTTTAATTGTACATTATCTTCAAAATGTGTGAATTCTATTTTAATTGTTGGAAACATGTTAGGTTGCAATTATCTAGGTAAGGGCATGGAACCATGTTTTTCTTATTTACATTGGGCTCATGTTGTGATATGCGCTTTACCCCCCCTCTTCTCTCTCTAAAGCTTTAAATTTTTTCAATTCAATATTTTTATGCTTTTCCTTGTCAGAACAACATAAAGGAATAGATAAGAAGACATTTTTTTTCGTTTGCCATAACTTTGGTAACCGAAGGGAAGTGTACTGCATTTTGTGTGGTTCAGATGGTTGGTCACTTAACCTCTCAAACTCTAGGTTTAGACATTCCTCCTTTCTGTCCTGTCTAGGAATTGCACCGATGAAAGTTAACATGCTGATCATAATGGATTACACTATTGTCCAAATTTAAATTTAGGTTCTGTAATGCTTTTTGGTCATTATCAAAACTGAAAGGGATAGATTCAAATTTCAAAAGTTCTTGATTTTTTTTCCTCAAAATATTGATTTTTGGTCATTATCAATACCTGTCTCTGTTTTTATGTGACAGAGAATATTCCACCTTCACCTGTCTCTGTTTTTATGTGATCAATTCTGTTTTTATGTGACAGTTAATGTCCGGATTGTCATTCGAGTACTTAACCTGTCTTTGTCTAATATTCCACCTTCTCACCTTGAAGCTCAGTATTTTAAGTTGTTCCAAATCCTGGCCTTTCTCAACATGAGGAGTTATGTGATGGATGGCAACGCATAAGTTGTTCCAAATGCAACAATTTTACATTAGAAGTAATTGTGGTAAAAAATAGGGACTCCTATTTTTGCTACAATAACATGTAATGCGAAAATTTTGATATGTGCAAATCGATATGATTTGAACATAATTTTAAAAAGATGTGTGAATAAATAGTTGTCCCAACGTTATTTTAGAAAAAGTTAGCGCATATGGACCTTAAGAGATGCAGTTAAATTCATTTTTAGAAGACTTGAGGGTGATAAAATAGATGGTGAAAATTTTATATTAGAAGTGATTGTGGCAAAAGTTAAAAAGACCAAATTTTGCAACAATCACTTCGATCTAATATAAAAATTTTGATATGTGAAATTATGATTTGAATATAATTTTAAAGAGAAATATGAAAAAATAATTCTCCAAACTGTTGTCCTTAAATAAGACCCACTTAATTAAACTGTAATGGAAATGGTTTAAGTTCAATTTAGAGTGTATTACATCATATTTGTGGCCAATTGTGCTAGGCTAGCATGCTTCATATTCTAATAAGTAAACTTTCCAGTTCAACATTAAAGTAGGGTGTACAGTAAAATAATTACACAAACTCTTGTTCCCATTGAAAGTTACCAGAGGCAATTCACGCTAGAGCAATATAATTTAACCCATTTATTTCATATATTTATTTTTATTCATTTTAATTGGCATATGGTGTATAGTTTAACTCAATAAAAATAGCATTATACTTTTATTCTTTCAAAATCATAAAGACGATTAGTCACCCATTTCTTTCTTTTTGTTTACTTTATGTACATTTTTGACCCTCATATAATATATATAGATGATTTGTTCATGAAAATAACTTGTCATTATTGAGGTCAAAATGGACACTGATTCATTTTCTTTTTAATTTAGAGCAAGATTTGATTTCACAGTACAACCAACTATGGTTGCAAGAAGGAATTGTTATAGAAAATTAGGTTTCAAATATGAATTTTCATAGGAGAAAGGCAATATAACATAGAACATTTCAGGAGCCTCTATCACATTTTTATCATGATCTGCCCTTGTCTATGTGGGCAATTCCATATCATGTCATTGTTTCTTTCATATGTATCTTATTTTATGGGCTTCAATCTATCGGTTTTCTTTCATCACACCATAGATGCTAATATATTTCTTGGAAACTTATTCCAAATTCCAAATTAGGTTGTACACTTGTGCTATATGGCTCCACCAAGAACAACTTCTTCAAATGCGAAAGGTAAAAAAAAAATTGGTGCTGAATCTAGTTCAAAGCGAAGGAAGAATAGTGGATGGGATACGCATGAATTTGTGTCTGAGGAAGCTGCTGCAAAACATGAGGGGGAAATTGTATATCGTTCTATGGTTGATTGTAAACCAGTTCCCAAACACTTTATACGTAGTTGTATTCCCATGTTATATGAGAAACTAACTCGTATGGGTTGGTTGGATTTCTTGGCCATATATACACACACTTACCCTGTTTTGGTCCAATATTTTTATTCCAATCTTTCTATCGACTTAGATAAGTATTGCATCACTTCTAAAGTTAGGGGCTCAGATATTATCCTTTTTTTCTCGGACATAGCCAAACTGTTGCAACTTCCAAGGGGCAAATTCTATGTTTTTGAATCTAAATGTTGGCCTAAACACGAGTCATTTGATGTTATGGCAGCACTGAAGCTTATCTGTGCACATGACAACTTCTCTGAACCATTTCGTCCCAAAGCTTCCCAACTCAATTTCGAATCCAGACTAATGCACCATTTCATCACATACAATATCATCCCTAGAGCGGGTAGTCGTGACGATGTGTCCTATATGGATGTGTTTTTACTTTGGGCAGTTCACACTGGTTTCCCTATTGACATTCCATACATCATTGCCCGCAACATGATACTTAGCGTGAATAAGTGCTCTAGTGCTCTTCCTTATTGTGCATTAATCACACTTGCATTGCAGAGTTTCGGTGTAAAACTTGAAAATGAAAAATCCAAAACTCCGCATGAATCTTATTCTGGAACTTCATTGCTACGCATGGGATACGAAATGTTGGGTGAGAAATGGGTGAAGAAAGGTGTAGCCGAAAATGCATTATCGCGACCTTCCACTTCTGTGAGCGGGTCCACTGTCAAACCTATCTCATGTGAGGAGGAACCCCCTACACAATTGAAAGACATATTATCTGGGTTGTTGAAGCGTATTGACTCAATCGATTCAAATGTACGAGCTGTGCGAAGTGACTTAAAAAAAATCAAACAACACCTACACATTACTGATGATCCATCTGAGATACAAGCCATGGATGCTGATGAAGACGATGACGAGTGACCAATTTCAATTTTTGCGTAAATGAGAAATGTTTGTCACTGTTTGGTGTATTTTTTGGATCTTATTTTGGTATGTTGAAGGAATGTCATTTGTTACTCTATTGAAACAACACCTACAGTGTAATTGCAACACTTTTATTTGGTATATATTTATTTTGGCTGGTTGATATGGTGTTAACGTGTGCATCCATTTGTTCATAAACAATGTGTTTCTCCCAATATTTTATTTTCCAAAAAAAACTCTATTCTTTAATTTCTTTACTTTTGTTGTGCTTATATAATTCATATTTGGCTCATATTATCAGACAATGACATCCCAAGGCAGTGTCGTTTCAGCTAATTTAATGCCATTTTTATTTCTTTACTTTTTTTTATATGGCACAAGCGAATATAGAGAATTGTGTGATAAGTATCTTCTGATTAGAGCATGTTTCAACGTAAAAGATTGTTAGCAGATCACATTGCATGGTGCTATTCCCCAGATGTGTGTCATTTATATGATGTTGCCAACAGGTCCGCACGGTTTCCTATACCTTTTATGATCTCTACTACCTAGATAACTGTCAACTAGTCTTGATATGCTCGTTGCATTCTCCAGAATCGATATAGCTCTCCAAAACATCTCTTGCTGATAGGACTTCAAATCTTCTCTCTCTCTCTCTCTCTCTCTCTCTCTCTCTCTTTAGTCTCAGCTTTTTGAATCCTAAGTCAGTAGTTCTCTAAATTAACATTATAAACTTGTATTCATGTAAGTGTACCAAGTAGTTGGGATATAAGGCTTAGTTGAGTTGAGTATTTGGTTAAATTAATCTTTACTGACAGGTATATCTTATTTTTGCCAGTGGGTGCAGGGCTGATGCTAGTGAAGCTGCAATAATATTACTGCCTTCAAACATTACTGTTTTCACCCTTGATTTCTCAGGATCTGGACTCTCTGGGTGAGAGCATGTCACTTTGGGTTGGTACGAAGTAAGTATCAGAGCAACTAATAAATCATTTATCTAGAAAGATAAAGAATATGTGACTATCTAGGTGCCTACATTTAGAAATTTACTTATTTTTCCTTGATAAAATGGTCCAGTGGAAATCATGGGATTCAACTCAAAATACATACATTAAGGAGTAAGGACTAATTCCTTGAAAGAAATTAGGATTCTTTTTGTGTGACCCATATCATCCACGTAATAATGCATGAAAAATTTTTTTTTCTTCTTTTCACAGATATTGTGCTTGGAAAATTACTCACTTTTTTCTTATTGAAAGCATTGAGTTGTCAGTCAGTTGTTCTTTATAGAATAGATCACTGATATGCATGGTGATGATGACTGTTTTTCATTATATAATTGGCATCTGAAAAAACAATCCTTGGTTGTTTTTTCAGAAGTACGATCTGAGGGCAGTGGTTGATTATTTATGGGCAGATGGGAATGGCTCTTTGATTGGCCTGTGGGGCCGTTCAATGGGTGCTGTCACTGTTGTTTTCATCATTAACTTGCTCTCTTTATTATGCTTGCATGTAAAGAACCTAGACCTTAGGGACCTGTTTATATTTACTTTGACTTATTGTCATTTTTTGACAATGAGATTTGGCATGCTAAATTTATCCCAATAAATCTCTTGGCACTTTCCTGTCTTCAATATGTCTACAATCGGCCTTGATTGGCTTGAATGATATCAAGCTATGTAAGAGCCTTAGCCCAAAAGGAGGAATGAGGCTATATTAAGTTCGAGAAAATATAGTAGATATCATATTGGATCGGAAGCCTCAGGTCTGCATGAAGTGCGTAGGGGAATGGAATCAAGGTGATGAATCTACACCATAACTGCCACCACATTGGAGGGTTTATCATGTGAGGAAGCATCTAAAAATGAAGTTTGAAATTTTAATTATTTTAGAGGTGATTTAAGGAGTTTTTATTCGGTTTATTTTCAATGTCGTATTTTTTTCTCTGTGTTTTTCTCCCTTTTCAGAAAGTTTCTTCTTGTTAAGAGTTATATTCTCTTAAATATATTAAGCTTATTATTTAAATAAAATTAAAATTGTTTATTGAGTCATATTAAGCCTTTTCACTTTTTTTCTTTTTGTTGTTCATGTTTTATTCCATTTGATTATCTTATTGGTTAGGGTCATTTTTGGAAGGTTTTTGTGTAAGAAATTTTAAGTGAATCTACAAATAAGGTACTTTATAACCCCGCAAATTTTGAAGCAATACTTTATATTTCAAGTGTTATTTGGTAAGTTTCAGCAGGAGTTACCAGTTTTGGAATCCCTATTACTATCAACTATCAAGGTAGGAGTATTCTGTCTTTGCTTTCATCTTCTCCTAGTCCACTGCTTCCCTTTACAGAGCTTACCAATGAGCTTCAAATATATTTTCAGCAACATTCCTTCATTTTTTTTTTAAGCTATGCTACCCCTTTACAGAGCTTACCAATGATAAAACAAAATTTCAATCAAGGGTGACTCTGCTGCTGCTTTTTTGTGCAGTCTTGATAGGAAAACTCCATTCCAAGAACCACAGATTCGTAAGGACGATATAGTTGGCCTGGTTGCACTTCTTGGAACAGTTCACTCTAGTAAGATTAGCAGGTCATTCTCCCATCCTACCTTTTTATCTGATCTTCATGAACTGAAATGGTTATTGTAACATTTTATAGAAAAAGAGATGGCCAGAAGAACCCAAAAATTTTATAGTAACCTTGAATATAATTTTGTTTTCCTGGATTTTGTCTATATGCAGGGTATTAGCCGAGTATTTGGGTGAAGATCAAATGCTTGCCGTAGTTTGCATATCATCTGAAGCCGCATGTGCTCTTGAGAAGTACAAACAAAATGGAAATGTAGATCGTGGGCATGCTCTTCATGCTGTAGCAACAGCACTTTGGAAATCTATAACTGGACGGTTTCTTGTTATATGCCTTGCAGATATATGGTACCTAGACAAAGCTTCCCAATTCTGAGTTCAGGAATATCATTAGTGAATGGTGGTAGCTTTTTTCCCAATAAAATTTAAATTTGATTTTCACATTAAAAAATTTTGCCTAAATAAAGCAATGTACGCATATGGGGTGAATCATATACTCTTTGAAAGATCTAAATATTTAAGTTTGGCAGGCCTTACACGGGATTTTATAGACAGTGATCCTTAGAGGAAGTTGAAATTGCCTTCTTGGGTTATGTCGTTAATATGATTGACATCCATCACATATATGTTATAAGAAGATCAATTATATGTTATAAGCAGATCAATTAAGCAGATCAATTATATGTTTATGAGATCAAATATATGTTATAAGAAGATCAATTATGCAGATCAATTATATTCTTTTATGCATAAATGGGATGATGGTTTTTTCGGAGTTCACTCGCATACCTAATTTAACAAAAAATGGCTTTAGTGCCATTTTTGGCATTTGATGAAAAATGGCGTTAGTGCCATTTTTTTTAGGCAAATCGCATACCTAATTGAACGGAAATGGCATTAGTGCCATATTTAGGCATATGACAAAAAATGGCGTTAGTGCCATTTTTAGGCATTTCGCATACATAATTGAACGAAAAATGGCATTAGTGCCATATTTTAGCATTTTATGAAAAATGGCGTTAGTGGCATTTTTAGGCATTTCACATACCTAATTTAACGAAATTGGCCGTAATGTCATTTTTTGGCATTTGACGAAAATTTGCGTTAGTGCCATTTTTAGGCATTTCGCATACCTAATTGAACGAAATAAGGCATTAGTGCCATATTTTAGCATTTTATGAAAATTGGCGTTAGTGCCATTTTTAGGCATTTCCCATACATAATTGAACGAAAAATGGCATTAGTGCCATATTTTAGCATTTTATGAAAATTGGCGTTAGTGCCATTTTTAGGCATTCCGCATACCTAATTGAACGAAATAAAATTTAGTGCCATATTTTAGCATTTTATGAAAAATGGCGTTAGTGCCATTTTTAGGCATTTCACATACCTAATTTAACGAAATTGGCCGTAATGTCATTTTTTGGCATTTGACGAAAATTTGCGTTAGTGCCATTTTTAGGCATTTCGCATACATAATTGAACGAAAAATGGCATTAGTGCCATATTTTAGCATTTTATGGAAATTGGCGTTAGTGCCATTTTTAGGCATTCCGCATACCTAATTGAACGAAATATGGCATTAGTGCCATAGTTTAGCATTTTATGAAAAATGGCGTTAGTGCCATTTTTAGGCATTTCACATACCTAATTTAACGAACAGGATGAGTTGAACTCAGAATTCCATAATAACTCCTTATCTTGTTAATGTTTCATCCCCACCAGGAATGCAATTTCAATTCCCAAGGAATGCCATCTAAACTGCAGCATAATATAAAACTGGCAATGTATGGCATTCATTACTGTGTTACAACAAGTGTAGGAATGCATTTAGGTAAACAACCCATACTTTCAAATCAGGAATCAGTAAATGATAATATTCAGATATGTGAACCCCTAATTTAGATAATAAAATCCTTTGTTCTGTACAGAAGGAAAAACTAAAAAAAAAGTTAAAAAAAGAAATTGGGGTTTGGGGGGCAGAGACATATTGACGAAATGAATATTCCATTACAACTCTTTTCACCCTAAAAAGTTAGGATGGAAAGAAAATCAAAGGAAATTGTCACAGGTCTAATCTGGTGAACACACATAACCAACAAAAGAAGTCGATCCTCACCATCCATCAATCACTTCTGCTCTGTTTTAGATGCAGATTTCAATTTTTCTAACTGTTTCCGAAGATAAGCCTGCCTAAGTTTCACCCGACGAGCTGTTGCCTGCGCAATTGTAGTTCAGATGCCTTTTCTCTTGCTTGATTTGCTTCTTCATGAACTTCCCTGAGAAAAACACCACCCAGAATAATCATGAGATAGACCTCAATAGCAGGAAACATCAGAAAAAGCTGCTTAAAGAAGTAAGAATAGCAAGGCCACTTAGTTAATTATTACCAAATAAAGAAATCAACAAGACGAGCATATTTCCTAGGTTATAGATAATTAGTTTTTAACACCGCATTAATTAAACCATATCTTACATAATATATTAAACACTTCAAAATCTAAAATGATTTTTAACCCTCACTCCTAACACCACCAGAGAGACTGGAATTGAAAATCAAGCAGGGGTTTGTACTTCCTCACCGCGAATACAATAGCAATCATCTCAATGCCGGGCTTCAATGTCCATGCATTTGGATTTCTTTCCACAATGAGAGAGACAATAGCACATTGGACAGTCACAAAGCAGCAGTAGAAAAAGACTATGGTCATTTCTTCTGGGTACTCTTCACAATTGCTGCCTGGAAAAAACAAATCCACATCAGTTTCATTTATAGGAAAGTTGTGAATGTTAGAACTCGGTTGTCAGAAGGTCATTTAGTTTTGTTAGTGAATTATCCAGGCCCAACATGTGAAAGATTCCATTAAATGGTTAATATGATCGAGCATTATAAAATGTTTTTGTACCATTAAATGATTTCAACTGGCAGCATGTTTTCTTTCAATGCTCAAAATTTCTAAGCAAGTACCAAACGAAGTGTTTATACAAGGTCCAAATCATCGCACACAATCTCATGGGCAGATTCCACCTTGTGGTAGGTCTATATATGTGACATATTCAACACACCAAGTGGGTCAAATGGAGATTGAGGCTCAAATGCTATAGAATGTTGGTGGAAATTATTTTACCTGAACATTGAACCATGTTGCACCCATAAGGCAAGCAAGTGCAATTAGAAGGCCTCCAAAGATCCAGTTTGATGGCTGTGAGAGAAGAAGCTGGGGAGGAAAATCAGAAGGTAGTGAAGTCATCAAATAAGCCAGTAACTGTTGTAACATGTTAGAGTTCGTATTTCATACAAAGTTAATATGGGAATGAAGAAAGATAATCCCTCATAAAAATATCAAGCGAGCCTGGATAATTGGTTTCCCACAACAGGTCTTTTGGGCTAAAATGGTATTCGATGTACAACAAATTTTTTATAAGACAAAATTTCAAATTAAATGTTCATCTGAATATAAATATACCATTTTACACATATGAACCATTAAATTATACATAAACCATGAGAATATAAAATACAAACAAAGATTATTACCATATGTGCGATTGGCAACTACAACTCTTGCTCCCTTTTCTTTTCCACCATAAGCAAGTGCCTTTCTGGCACCACCAGCTCCAATAACGACAAAAAGCTTACCAGCTAACAGTGAACCAGGTTTACTGGCTGTACCATTTGAAGCTGCAAAAGAAAAAAGTTAGGAATTAAAAAAAAAAAAACAAACTTGGATAAAAATAATCTGAATTTTATTTTGCATAGCTTTTAAACATATTAGAAACCTCGTAGTGCTTCCTCCAAATTTGGCCAATAGCTCCAAGATAGTCGACGTTATACCCCATCAACTTCCCATCATGTGGTCTCCTGATCATGCAACTTATAGCTCCTATTGCCTGCAAGGATTTGATCAAGAAAAAAGTCTAATGATTAATTTATAATAAAATGTATGATTGGCACAAATACATTTCCAGACAAATGAACTAGTGAAGTTCTGGATTGGTTATGGTAAGGGCAAACACTACAATGGCAATATGTCAGTGAACAATGCAAAGTAAAGATGTCATCAAATACATTGGCAACTGGATCAATCTCATCACAGCATTTGAGTCCAGCCTCCTTGTGTGGAATTGTGTAACTGTGTTTCAAAATAATTTGTATTATTTCTTTGCTAAAGAGAACAATACTCAAGGGAATCCCCTGTGGAGAAAACTATATTATGTTGCTAGAATAAATATCACCAGCAGATTTGTCTTTCAAACATATATATTGCATACACAAGCAATATATAATTTTGATTTATGCTTGCCTCATCATAACATATATATTCTTCTTCTATTCTGATTTATGCTTGCTTCAATTTTTCATGTAAATAATTTTTAGATTCCAAATATTTTTTAGACTTCAATATAATTTCATAAATGTTACAATACATGTATTGCATTCCATCAAGTTTAACAAAACAATTCCACTTCCAGAGCAACTGAAGTTTACAATGAAGTTGAAGACTAAAACCTTGCTCATGTAATAACATACAAGAATGGGTAAAAAAACCAAAACATCATAAATAGTGCAGTGCTGATCGCTTCAAAACACCCAATGCAACAGTGTCATTGAGGAATTAATATTTTGGCAATGATCACAGTATACTTAAAATATGTTGTATAATACATGTTATGCTTAAATCATCCCAAGAGAAGATTTAACCTGTATCCAACGAAATCAGGGGACGAATAGGTGGTGAGAAAATCTGAGACACTATCAACCAACAAAGGCAGATAAATTCCATTAAAACTGGCATGCCTAAATGCTGCATTGTATAAATGAGGACTCTTGCTGTGACCGATAGGTTTCCCTATAACGCCATGTACTTTGGTATCTGCTCCTATCTGTCTGAAATTGTATAAATCCAACAGATCTTTTACTGTTGGTTGCACTTTGGAGCTGACACTATCCCTGACTCAATTGAACCAAAAAGTGAGATATCCACCAAATTTGGCGCAAAGTATCCGTGACATCAAACCCCTCTCGCCCATAACAATTGCTATTGTTGGGACCTACAATTGCAGTCGAACTACCATTAGCAAACTATATACATACATACATATATATATACACACACACACACACACACACACACACACACACACACATATAAACTTTTTGCAGAGACAAAGATGTTGCAAAAGTTTACTAGTGCCATTTACTAGTGCCATTCCTCTATAGTTATCGTCTTGCACCAATTACTAGTGCCATTTTTTTCGAAACACTCCGTTGAACAGCCAAATCCTCACCCATCAATGTCTGTCAATTTTTTTTATCAACAATTACACGCATTAGAAATGTTACAGAGAAAAGCATGAAAAATGCAAGCACAAGTTTCCAATTAGTAAATTATTAAAAGATGGTTTCCTTTTATTTGAAAGTATACCTGTATCAGGTGCCATATCTTCTGCATGCTAACTGATTTTCCTCCAGATACATCAAGAGCCAAACTTTCATAAGCACCCCTGAAAGCTGTAGCAGTCTGCCAAGAAAAAATAAAGAGTAAATATATATCAAACATATAGGAAAAGGTGATGTAAGAGTTCAGAACAAAAATGGCTAAAAGTATTGTACTCCACATTAACAGGTTGACTTAATGCACAAGCACCTAAAGGAAAAGGAAAAGGGAGGAATCACCAAACCAGCACACATTTGTACAGTAAAATACTCAACTGCTGCAGCTGCACTCCTAAACAATCACCAAGATGCCTGCTCTTGCCTGCGCAATCAGGGAAAAAAATTGCTATAGTAGAGCTCAACAAAAAAACAATTAAACTATGCTTCTATTCAAGAACCTTGAACCTAACCTGCATATTGAATGCAACCATCTGAGCACCATGCATCCACCCAATAAGTGGCTTGTAATTTGAGGAGTTGACCCGCGTTCCTTTTGGTTATACCCGCAGTACATTCATCAAATGTAAACACTTTAGAAAAATGAACATACTCGAACTCCAGAGAATTAATTACTCAAAATTTCATATTGTAAATAAATAGTTACAAAAAGTTCAGTTGCAACATGTCCAATTACGAACTATTGTCTTCATCATTCCCTACATTCAATTAATTATAAAATAGTTAAAAACAAAATTACATATTGTAAGTAAATAGTTAAAAAAAGTTAAAACTATAAATAATTATACTTTACCTGTAGTAAAATCATCTTCCTCAATAGGTGAGCCCAAGCTTGGAGATCCACTAATGCCTAGAGGGGAAACGCTGCATTTAAACAATTATAAATCATTACACACAATAAGATTTAATAGATATAAGAACCAAAGCACAATTAAAATTTTAAACTTCATACCCAATATGTTTTTTTGGACAATTCCTTTTGTCATGTGTCGCTCCAATAATACCACAATAAGTGCATCGACGACCTTTTGGCTTGGACGTCTCCTTCCCTCTTTTAAGACGTTTCCCGCAGCCCTTGAAACTAACTTGACTTGGCTCGCTATATGTGGACTGGCGAGGTCGATTCACTGTTGTAGAATCCCCAACACCACTGTTGTTCTTTGATTGGTTCATATTGGCACGATATTGTAGCAAATAATCTTTAAACTTTAAGAATTCATCTTCATCCCTCAATACATCATCAATTAACTGATTCGAAACTTGGCTCAAAATAGCACGACGTGAAAGTAAGGATATGTCACATGCATTGCTCACCTCAATCCCAACTCCATCAAATACCGTTCCCAATTTTGCCTCCTTTGTCCAACGACGTAAAATATAGTTTGTAGGCAAATAGACAATATCATTTTTCCTAAAAAAAGCCAACATATGCCTACATGGTATTCCTTCGCATTCAAATTTTTTGCAACTACAAGAGATAAAATTTGAATCTTTATTTTCAAGAAGTTCTCGTACTCGACTAGATTTTCCATCCAACCTTACCACCTTGTACAAGTTGGTCGTCTCATCAACACCCTCAAATGTCACCTTATACAACATACTTTCCCACAACTCTTCCTGAAACTTGTAAAAAATTACTCTAGTATATGAATCTGCCATTTGCTTCTCCATTAGAAGTGGGGTTTTAAGACATGGTTGTTCATTGATATTCACATGATCATCATTTAACTCTTCATGTCGTTGTCTTGCAAGCCCCCGATTAAACCTTTGGATGAAGTCTGTAAGAGAATCCCTCTTGTCTCCATATCTCTTGAAGAATGCATGATGGCTTTCAGCACGCTGACTACTAGACATACCAGCCGAAAAAATGTGTCTCACATAAGAAGGTATCCATTTCTCTCGCACCACATACAAGGAATTCAACCACCTGTGCTCCTTCAAGTTAGCTGTTTCAAGCAATTTCATCCATCTATCATCAAATTCTTCCCTACTTTCAGAATCCCAAATACAACTTTTAAATGAGCTGTAGTACACATCATATGTGGATGGACCAAGTTTCTCAGAGAATTTATTCAAAATGTGCCATATGCAAAATCTGTGGTGTGTTCCTGCAAGTTTGCTAGCAATGGCTTTTTCAATAGCCAAATCTTGATCAGTGATAATCATCCCGGGGGGAGGGCCTGGCATGAAACTCAAAAATTGAGTAAATAACCATTCAAACGACTCAGTAGACTCATCACTCAAAAATGCACAAGAAAATGTAACTGTTTTCCAATGATTATTAACCCCTAAAATCGGTGCAAATATCATCCCATACCGATTTGTGTTGTACGTAGTATCAAATACAATCACATCTCCATAATAAGAGTATGCCATCCTCATAGATGCATCTGCCCATATTACATGAATGAGCTTACCATCACTATCAGCTTCAATAACATATCTAAAAGATGGGTTATTTTCTTGTTCAGCCAAAAAATGTTCATATAACAAATCAGCATCATGGCCATCCAATAATTTACGTATTCTAGTTTGCTCATTTCTGATATCTTTTTCTGTGCACCCTATGTTTCCCAAACCCCCTGACTGTAGCTCCAATATACTCATTTGTTGATTGGTAGGAATGTTAGCCATTGAAAACTGTTGGGTGAGACTCTTCTTAACATCACTAACCTTACGATGGGATCGTAAAAAACCTACTTTCCTTGGAGTGGCTAGTGGATGGTTGTGACCCTCTTCAAAAATGGAAACGACAAAATTGGTACCCGACTTTGACTTCACAACTCGAAGTCTTGCCTTGCAACCCTCTCGTGTAATACCACGACGCCTTTTATTTTCTCTAGTAGCATCACTATCAATTTTCATTATCCTCTCCCCTTCCTTGGAACAAACATATTCTTTCATTAATAAATCATTCTCCCTATCCTTGCACTTACTCCTCCTAGTAGAACTAGCACGAACACTAAACCCCCCTTCCTTTGCATAATTGTTGTAAAATGTATGAACATCATCAATTGTAGCAAATTCTTGTCCTAAATTAGGTTTGTGTTCACCACTAACTTGAGGCACGTATAAATTGGTTGATGCTTCACATTGAGGTTCATTTGGTAATTGATTCACGTTTGAGGATTCTTCCAAATTTTGCAAAGGCGGATCATGTTCATAAGAATCCAAACCATCAACGTCCATATTTAATCTGATAGAAGATGCAATAAATTAAATATAAATTAATGATCTTAAATAAAAGCATGTTCATGATTGTTTTACATTGCACATTGCATCATTAATAAATAAACAACCAATTTATAATTAAATGGCAAAAAACTTTTTAATCTTAAATTGCTAGCAAACATATTGCATAACTCTAAAGCTTGCTGGTAACATATTTAATAAAAATGTGTGCATATCTATATATATGTAATGCTTTGATCTAAATCATACTCAAAACATAAAACTGGGGGACAAATTAAAATATGATCTACAATAACACTAAATTATCGTACTGAGGTTTTTGTTAAAAAAATAAAGAAGGGGGTGTTGCTTAGGTAAGTTGAATACCAAGTCATATATAATCTTGTGTGTGTG
>JAESVK010051546.1:1610-13497 GCA_017140935.1 Hamamelis virginiana | reverse complement strand
AGAGAGAGAGAGAGAGAGGAAAGGAGAGAGAAGCTGAGAGAAAAAGAAACAGAAAAGATTTCTCGGCATCTCGGCGATCTTCCTCTTTTTCTCCATTTCTTCCTCCTCATGACCTTGAGTTCTTCGAGAAGATCTAATCTCTCCCTCAAATTTGAGATTCGCCAGAGATTGAAGGAAAACATGTTCTTCTACAGCAACTTGCAAAGATTTTAAGAGTTCTCTTAGTTCCGCTGTGCATTACTGCTTATGAGCAAGAGGTTCCACGGTCCTAACCAAATCTGCCAGTACATCAAAATTAAATATAACTAGTAAGGTTTCTCTACATGAAACTGAATCTAATATACAAAAATCGTGTTTGCATCAGATTTGCATCATATCAGCAAGATCTCATCCAACCTAAAGTTCAAGAACAGATTTGCTGCTAGCCGATCTGCAGCCAAAGAGAGGGAGACGGAGTAGATCAGATGGTGGAACCAAAATTCCAGTCTTTGGAACCAAGCAAAATTCTAGCCAGTTCCGATGAGATTTCATAGTCAGATGATGCTTCTCTTCAGTTAGAGGAGCATATGTTGTGTAATTTGGACGATTGGGATTCTATCATGCATGAATTGGGCCTACATGAAGACAATTGGGATATTATCATGCTTTCTTCACCTGCTCCTTCTCCCCCTCTCTCTCTCCTCTTTCTTCACTTTCACCGTCTCTCTCTTTTCTCCTGGCCTCCTGTTGTTTAGTGCACATATTTTTATTTTATTTATTTTAGTTTTTCTAACGTAGCTACTGAAGATAATTGCATAGAAATAATGTAATAGAGAAATTGAAAGTTCAAAGAAATGCACAAAAAATGTATCTCCTTTCTTTTTTTTTCTTTTTTTTTTAAAAAAAAATGATTTTTCGACGTAGTGAAATGCATTTATGGCATAGTGAAATGCATTTTCCGGCATAGTGAAATGCATTTTTGGCGTAGTAAAATGCATTTTTCGACGTAGTGAAATGAGTTTTCGGCGTAGTGAAATGAGGTTTCCGGCGTAGTGAATCGGGTTTCCGGTGTAGTGAAATCATGTGTCCAACGTAGTGAAATGTGTTTTCCGCCGTAGTGAAATTCGGGGTCCGGCGTAGTGAAATCCGGGGTTGGGGGTGGAGGTGACGTTGAAGGTTGTTGGAAAAGGGAGTATTTTTGTCCAATTCATGCCAAAAGAACTTTTGGCATAAAAGATTTTTGGGGAGGACTTTAAGCATGAAAAGCTTCTAAAATAGGACCTTTGTCCAATTTCCCCTTAATTTAATTGCAGTATATGTAAGCCCTCTTGCAGTTCCAAACATATCAAATGTGGGCTTGCCCGGCCTCCTCAAATGAGCTCCACTAGGACTAGAAAATTCTAGTAGAAAGTGATGGTTCCATATGTAAATCAGTGACATTGATGCCGTTAAGACTGGTGTCACACAAAACGTTGCTATAGTAGAGTATAATTGGATGAAGAAGAAATAGGATGAATATTTATTCTAAAAAAATGAATGAAAACAATAGGTTAAACTCGAATTTATTTATGGGTAACCAATGGGTACAAGTTAACACAAAATAAATGACTTTGTTTGACTAACCAACAAGAGATTATCTAGCGACAAAGGAACGAACTGTAAATCCAGATAATCCGGATTCAAAATCGGTCAAACTCTTTTGGCTGGTCACCATGCATCTAGAATTAGTAATCCAAAGTGTTATGCGATCCCATGAGACGGTAGCTTTGCATGGGAAGCGAAAATTAGTCGGGCTATGAGAATTCGAACACCTTATTGCTCGGCAAAAAGATAAAAATAAATAAATAAATTGGCCTATTTTTTTGGGAAAATGCTGGAGATACAGTACCCTCTTCCCTTTTTTTTTTTTTTTTTTTTTTTTTGTATGATGTGGCTCATAGAGAAAAGCAAAATAACTTTTATCCAAAAAAAAGACTAAAGAAAAAAGCAAGTCCAGCACCCTACACTGCTCGAGGTCCATGGGTCCTTTAAGAAAAGCAAGTCCAGCACCCTGCACGAGGTACATGGGTCCTTTAAGAAAAAGCAATATGTACTCTCTCTCTCTCTCCCTCTCTCCTCTTCTACTACAACCTTGAACCCCCAAATCATCAATTTGGTTCAGCAGTCAATTTACTTTTCTCTCTCTTCACCTTTCTATCCCTTCATCATTAATGGTGCAACACATCTTCTAAAAAAGCAAGAGCAACATTCAATTGAAAAACAATCCAGATTTCTGTTATTGTTGTTGCAACAATACTCTTCTTATTCAATTTCTGCTCTTGCAACCTTCGATCTTCCACATCCAGTAGACGAAGTCTTCTCTTCGATTTTTGATGAACTGCAACGGCCAGACTCGGGCACACTACTCTCTTTCTTCTTCCTCTACGAACTCAAATTTAAAAAAAAAAAAAAAAAAAATTCTGTTATACTTTGAAGCTTTGTTCAGGGGAACAAATTTGGTTCTTTTACTGTGAAAAGACGATAGTGGAAAAAAAACAGTAAAAATGAATGGAAAACTCCTGTTTTTTTCTTAAAATTTCTCTACGAATTTGGCTCTTTTCCTTTTTATTTTTTATTTTTGAGCTTTCAAAGCATCTTGAGTGTTTTCACTGGCTTTTAATTGTGTTGTGAGTGTTTTCATTGTGTTGTGAGTGTTTTTACTATCTATTTTTTTTAGTATTTTCATTTATTTTTAATCGTGTTGTGAGTGTTTACATTGTGTTAGGAGTGTTTTCAATGTGTTTGAGAGTGTTTCACTAAGTTGAGAGTGTTTTCAATGTCTATTTTTTTTTTTAGTGTTTTCATTATGTTGGGAGTGTTTTAAAAGCAGTTTGATTAATGTTTTCAATGTCTTTTAACTGTGTTAAGAGTGTTTTCATTGAGTTTGGAGTGTTTTCACTGTCTTTTAAATGTGTTATGGGTGCTTTCATTGTATTGGCAGTATTTTCGCTGAGTTGAGAGTGTGTTTGGGAGTGTTTTCACTAAGTTGAGAGTGTTTTCACTGTCTATTAAATGTGTTATGGGTGCTTTAGTTGTATTGACAGTATTTTCGCTGAGTTGAGAGTGTTTTCACTGTGTTTGTGAGTGTTTTCACTAAGTTGAGAGTGTTTTCACCGACTTTAATTATGTTAGTAGTGTTTTCACTGTGTTGGGAGTGTTTTCACTGTGTAGGGGAGTGTTTTCACTGTGTAGGGGAGTATTTTCACTGTCTATTTTTTTAGTGTTTTCACTGTCTTTTAATTGTGTTGGAAGTATTTCCATTGTGTTAGGAATGTTTTCACTGAGTTGAGAGTGTTTTCACTAAATTGCTGATGTGGCACGGACGAAATTTATATACGGGGGACTGTTAGCACATTAGCACCGCTCTTTTTTTTTTTTTTTTGGGTGTAATGGGGCAATGGATCGGTGGCTTGACAAGAAAGTTGTGCTAGACCAACAGTATAACTGTCGAACTTTAGGCCTCTTGCTTCTACTAGTGCTCAATCAAGATACGTGGCTACTTAGATGTGGATGCCCAAAGCAGCATTAAATCTATGAAACTCACCTTATTTTTCCTTTCTACAACCGGCGCAGATGCCATGGGCATCATATTTTACCTCTCTATATTAAACATTATTTTAATAATTTTTTTTCCAATATTAATAATAATTTTATATATTTGAATTTAAAATTTCTCTTCTAAACTTAAAGATATATATCATTAGGACAACAAACAATCTTTAGTATATTTCATTAAAAAAAAAAAAAAAAATTGTCTGTCTTAGATCGTAATTTTTAAATCATAAGACTGAAAAGTATAATAATATTTATATTTTCATATATTTTACAAATTAAATGATATGGTGCTTATATGTTAGGTGGTTGATTTGGTCTTTTTCAAATATCAAATGATGCATCAATCAAGTAGCTAATTTTTTTAGGATAGCTTAGACAGTCAATGATCAATATCCTATGAAACAAAAGTTTTGAAATCAAATTTTGGTACGGAACAATCTATTGGATAGATGAAATTTACAGAAAATCTTATTTGAATTAATTCCAACCTAAACCTAGGTATATATACAGAAATGATCCAGCACATGCTGACTTTTGTGGCAGTCAGCATGAAGATCATAAATGGGATGCATATTTTGAAAAACTGACCGTTGTATTAAATATTACATGTATGTCGAGCAAGTATCTCTCAGAAAAATTCATCACAAATGGATAAAAAAAAGATAATGACTGAAGAGGGTAAAAACCGACCTGTTCTGATCAGGTTACGTAATCCCGAAGTAACTGTAAATATCAAAACCTGATCAGAATAGTTTGGCATCCGCGATCTGATTAATACCCGATCTACTCATTGGACCGGCCAAAGAACTCATCGTTTACCTCAGGGTTTATGTATCCCGATCATCTCTACCAACTTCCTACATCAATCTGTCCAATCTCATCTGACCGATGGGACGGTTAGGTCTGTGATCCAGCATGACTGATGTTTAGGGTGTCAGAGCCTCAAATCAATCGTAGATAAAGTACGAAATGATGGCTTAAGTAAGGCCTTCCATTAATGATCGTGAGGAATGATC
Source organism: Hamamelis virginiana (assembly GCA_017140935.1). Classification (NCBI taxonomy): domain Eukaryota; kingdom Viridiplantae; phylum Streptophyta; class Magnoliopsida; order Saxifragales; family Hamamelidaceae; genus Hamamelis; species Hamamelis virginiana. Next base: position 8,908 of record JAESVK010051546.1, on the reverse strand, counting down.
ACTCAAACATTAAATGTGATTGAGAGTGAACAGAGTGGATTAGGTTACTTAACAACTCCATCATGCTGTAGTCAGACAACCTAAATCAACTATATAAAGGCATGCTCAACAGACTCAAGGTACGCTCCGCACACCCCCCTCTATCTCTCAATCACTTATTCATCCATCTGATTTCTAACTTGACCGTCGGAGCTTAATTGGCAGGCACCTCACCGGTGACCATGAGTAGAAGTTAACGTCCATTTTCCTCTTTGATTCAACAAATTTATATACGGTGATTTTCGACATCATCAATGACCATAGAAAAATGCAAACAGAGAGAGAGAGAGTAGGAAGCTAAATTAAAGGTGCACCTGATCGATGAGAGAACAATCTCAATTCCACTGGTAGCTCTAATTCGCGACTTCACTAGCTGGAGTTAGAGTGAATCGTTTGGTTGTTCACTGGGGGTGTTAATATATATATACACATAAAGAGAGAGAGAGAGAAGGTAGAACGAAGAAGCAGGGAACTGGGGAAGAAGCAGCCAGAATGAAAGAAAACAAAAAGTAAAGAAAATTAAATTATAAAAAGACCCTGAATCTGACATTTCAATCAAATGTTCTCATTGGTCGAAGAGAATTAGTTGAGTTGGGATGAGAAGAGGTCTTCTATCTTATCAAGTGGGGTTCAATTTCCCTGAGGAGTACTCCAAGAATTAATTCCTGAATGCACGGTTGATTTAAGGAAACGCCCTTAAGATCGCCCAGAGAAGGATTTTGTATACCTATACAAACTGTTAAAATTTTCCACATTCTGTATCTCATAAATCGACCGTCAGATCACTGTGATTTTTGGCATGCTTATAGTACCTAGGAATAATATTCAATCCAACGGTCAGTTTTTCAAAACACCTTATTTACGTTGGCCAAAAGGCCAAATAAAAAAAAATTCGCATCATACATGACAAGCAGCCAAACCAAGCTCCTTAGAAAAATGAATGATCAAACTTGGGTGGCGTGGGTGGTGGGTGTGACATAGATTGTGACATAGAGTTGACTGGCAATAAAGTAGATTAAATTGCCGACCATGCAGTGGGGGGCATCCTGGATACTTTCATTTAATATAATTTAATAATTTCAATCGTTGTTAAATTCTCATTCATACCCGCATTAGGTGGAAAATTTTCTCATATGTGTTGTGGTTGTGGTGTACAAAAATAAAATAAAATAAAATAAAATATTTAACCCATATCCTCCTAGTAGAGTTGTGGTGTACCCAAACCCCCTTTGCACTTAAAACCGGGTCAGGAGATTCACTGGCGAGGAAGAGAACCTTGAAAAAGATGCTTATGGCGAAACAAAGTAATTATCACTGATTGAGTTTTTGTTTCAAACACATCAAAAAATCTCTTTTGAATTGTTTATTTGATCCAAATGGTTATTTCTTGGTTACAAAACAATGTATTTATGTTTGTGGGTTGTGAAATAGGTAAATCCACACTTTTTCTTGTGGATTTTGTGTTTTATATAGGTATTCATAGGTAAATCAAAGTTTTTAACAATGGGTTGTATAAATTCAAAGTTTTTAACTTTTTATTTGATTAATTGTATTAGAACAGAAATTAACGTTATGGGTTATGAAAAACGAGTAAATATACCTCTGTACCTAGTGATAGCAGGTAAATATACATATTAATGGTGATAACAGGTAAATATACGTGTTAATATACCTATTTAATAGTGATAGCAGGTAAATAGTGATAGCAGTTGCTTGAAAATCAAATGAAGATAATACCAGTCGTGATAATGTATATATATGCACCAGTCGTTTATTTTTTGATGTTTTCTTTTGAGAATATATGCAAATAGAATAATGATCAAAATTTGAATTCAATGTAATCTAAAATATTTTCATAAAGAGTTCACTACAGTTACAAACTCTAAATAGAAAATAAAATCTTTTTAATTTCATCAAAAGATGACGAATATGTCAATATAAAAAAAATATTGACTTTGAAATATTTAGAAAGAATCTTTGGCTAAACCTTAGAGGATTGTGGACCTCCTGGTACATAATCCAAAATATAGATGTGAGAGTGGTGCTTTAATTTATAAGGGTAAAATATGTACTCACTATATACTTTCTTTATTTTTTCAAAGGTCTAACATAAGCATAGGTCATTCAAGCTGACAACAGCCATGTCACGAGGGATATTCAACACGTACAAGCATAATTCATAATTGTTCATCAAACACAAGCATAATTGTTCATCATATACTCACTCTCTCTCCTCCTACAACTGCAGCAGTCTGCTCCTTAATTCACCGGTCATCGAGCATTAATAAATTGCCTATGCGGTAGATGGCAGCAACCACTGGGATCACGCCCGCCACTATTCCATGGGTTGGTGGGAATGCCAGTGCAACGGCAATGCCAACGGTAGTAACAGATGCAGCGACTGACGTTGCAACAGCTACAGCAACCGTAACCGTCATCTCCTTATTCCAATAAAAAATGGGGCCAGAGTCGGTTTCCTAAAAGTTCAAAGAGAGAGAATTCAATGAGATCAATATTAATTAGTACAGTGAGACTATGGTTTGCAAAAATATTCACTCTTGGTACTAAATATAATGGAAAAATTCATTCAACCTCCCTTTTTAGCCTTTCTCATCTTTCTCACTAATGTGTCTCACCAATTTGGAACGTGTATTTTGAAAAACCAATTGCTAGATTAAATGTTCCACTTATACATATTGTCTATGCAAAAAAATCATATCGATTAGGGATGTCAACGGGGCGAATTTATCCGGGTACTCACCCCGCCCCGCTCCTATTGGGAAGAGTTTGAGGTTATCCTAATAAGGTTAGGAGCGGGCTTGAGATTTTTTTTTAAAACCCTATAGGATTTGGGACGGGTTTGGGATGAGAGCTTAAAAACCCGCCCCGCCCCGATTATATATGTTTATGTATTTTTATTATATTTATTTTATAGGTATTATACAATTAAGTTTCTCCTTAATAAAATGAAATTTCAATCATGCCCCTTAAGGAGTTTAATTTATTTTACTCTTTAGAAGTAACAATTATCTTTAATGTTCATCGATGTATTTTGTAATTTATTTAGGTATTGAAAAAATTGAGAAAAGTAGAAAGAAAATAATAAATGGGACGGGACGGTAATGGGATGGGGTCTTTTAATTGGGACGGGAATGAGATGGCGTTTTCTTAAATGAGACGGAATTGGGAAAGGAGTGACCCGTCCCAAACCCGCCCCGTTGACATCCCTAATATCGATGAAAAACTGTCCCAGTCTTTTTTTGATGATACAAGGGTTGAGGAGTAGGCCTTTGCTTACATAACGCTCCTGAATCACCAATATATGTGGAATGCATTCGTATGAAGGTCAGCAATTTCCGATTTTTATCAAATCTAAGAGCAAATCCAAACTCCAGCTAACAAATGTGGGCTTGCTTCTTTAATTAAATGAGCTCCACTAGGTCTAGATGGTCACAATTTGTGAATCAGCAATAGAAGTACGTAGCTAGCTGCTAGCCTGATTAATTAAATTTGAACCATTCAACCATCTTTCTAAGAGAAAAATGAGTTTAATTTTACCATATTTTATTTTTAATTGATATAAGAAAAAGATTTATATATGCAACGTACTGCAGAGAATTGAAGTCTTACTTGCTGCAGCAACTTTTCTTCCAGCTCCTTTCGCTTTTCGGACCTTACAACTTCATCATAATACAGAGTTTCTTTATCGTACCTAGTAGTACGTAGGAGAAAGAATGCAAATTAAGAACTCAATGTTGGTGATATATATGCATAACACCATATACACAACCGTATATGCAAAATGTACAGCAAGAAATTAACTAGTCATTCCTGCTAAAATCATCTCCATCATTAGTATTTCATACTTCCCGAAGCCAACTATATCAAGTTATGATGGGAATTTAAGTCAAAAGGTATGCGCAGATATTCCATATTATATCAAGACTCGTGCGGAATTGTTTTGCCTCAAATACATGCGGAACTCAAAATTCAACTTGATTTAAGGGCTGTTTGCGTTAGCATTTTATAGTATGAAAATTCTGATATGAAAAGGTATGGTTTGAGTGTAATTTTAAAAAGAACGATATATGAAGAAATAGTTCTTCAAAAGTGATTTTTTTTTTTTTTTTAAAAAGACTAATACAATCGAGCCCTAAAGATATGGGCGATAATTACTTTTAGATTGATGACCTATGAGGTATAAGAGTTAAGCCCCCTACTGTTGTCACAATCACTTCTAATATGAAAATATTGATACGTTAAGAGTTGGTTTGAACATAACTTGAAAGAGATATGCAACGAGATAGTTATCCAAAAGTTATTTTAATTTAGACGAAGTTAATGCAATAAGGGACTAAGTGAAAATAATTATAGATCTATATCTATATACATAAATGATCTATAAAGGACCAATCCTTAAATTAATTTAAGGATCACTCAATATCTTCTCACACAATCAATATTATTTTGAAAAACTGACTGTTGGATTAAACAATCTTCTTATGTATGTCATATTTGCCAAAAATGCCAACATCTGACAATCGATTTTGAAAATACAGTTCGTGGAACACTCTAACAGTATTTACCGTTGGATGTTGTAATAATTGTTTAACAGTCTATATTTTGAAAACCAACCATTAGATCACTATGATTTTTGGCAGACATGACATACATAAGCCAACGGTTTTTTCAAAATACCTATAATGGTGAGTGACCATTAAATTAAACTTAAGGATCAGTACTTAGTGGATCATTACCCTGCATGGTGCCCTCTTGTGGCCGGAGCCAATTGTAGTGAAAATTTTGAAAAACTGACCGTTGGATTAGATACTCATATGTATGTCATGTATGCAAAAAATCACAGTGATCCAAAGGTTGGTTTTTGAGAAAAGTGTTTGTGAAAAAAATGATAACTTTTAAAGTACAAAAAAAATCACAATTTTTCACAATTAGTTTTATCATAATCCAACCGTTGGATCACCATGTTTTTTGAAAGGCATGACATACATGATATAAATATCTAATCTAATAGTCAGTTTTTAAAAATTTTTCCGCAAGTGGCTCTACAAGAGAACACCCGATGCAAGATATATGCATCGGGTGCACCTGATATATAGTAGCTGCTGTGTCTATTTGTATACGTAAAAGAAATATACTTACTCTGACAGACAAGTGTTACGAAGTGAAATGATGAACTGCTTCCCAAAACCCTTGTTCACCTGTGATAATAATTTCAAAGCAAATGGGATGGTATCGATGTGATCGAATTAAGAAGAAGAACTAAATTAAATTAATCACTGAATAAAAAACCTAGAAAATAAAAAGTATGTACAAGCCTCATAATCTCTAGTGAAACGCTCAAACTTTTCTTTAGCAATCTCTTCACAGCGCACTTTAGCCACCATGAACTACAATAATAGGGTAGATAACTTAAACACATGAACAAAATCTACATCTTTCGAGTACTAGATTTAATTTTCATATTAATTGCTACCTTGACAGCAGGAATATCAAGGTCTTTGTTATCTTTGATTTCTTTCCAGATTTCTTGTGCTTTAAAAGAAAAACTTGAAGCAGGAACTACATTCCTTTGATCTCCATCAACCCCACCAGATTCTATAGAATGGAAGATTTTCTGCCTTAACCCGGCAACCTAGAGTACAGCAAAAATTTGGACAAAAATACACAAATAATAAAATTAAATAAATAAAAATATTCCAACAATTGGAAATGTTAACCAGTACCCTTCTTATGAGGAGAGATCCAATAGTCAGTTTTTAAAATAGAGAGCGCAAAACAATTGTAACATTATCCAATAGTCAGTTTTTTGATATACATGACGTTAATTCATAAAAGGAATATTTAATTTAACAGTCGGTTTTTTAAAAGGTATTTTTCATTTTTCAGTGACGGTGAATTAACGTTAATTTCAAAATGTCAGGACATCCTTATATATATATATATATATATATATATATATATATATAGAGAGAGAGAGAGAGAGAGAGAGAGAGAGAGAGAGAGAGAGAGATTTTCACCAAAAAAATTAGCAAACTGAACTGAAAATTCATAAATAGCTAGGACCATTTTCTAGAAGTCTGCAGCTCTTTATTCGGCTCTTTTCAAAGAAATTAACTTTTGATAAAATGGACTTATTTTGTATGTGCTATAAATTAACAACCAAAATGGATAATATAATTTCCACATGGTTCCCAAACATTCCATAGGAGACATGATATGCTTACCTCCTCTTTAAATTGATCTCCCTGCAATTCATAATGACAAAGAGCTTCAACTTTAACCTGACCATCGAATTGAAAATAACACAAAATTACTACAGTAAATAACTCTTAATTAACCAATTAATTTCTCCTTGATCAACAAATGCATGGAAAAGGACATGTCAAAGCTTGTTTTGTCACTTTAATTAGTTTAATTGCGTGAGAGCATGGCATCTTACATCGAAAAATTCTTCTAGTCCCTTTCCACTACCAATAGAGTTCCATATCTGCAGCCAAAAAAGATTAGTGCTTCGAAAATCAACAAAAATTAAATTAGGGCTGATAAATTGAGAAAGTAACAAATCCTTTATATATGTACCTTCTCCATATCTTCCAAAACATCCTCTCTTAGTACATTCAACGGTGTCTGTAAACAAACAAAAGGATCCATACAAACTGAAAAACTCAACAAATTAAGCCTGATTTTAATTTTATAGAACCAAAAGGATCAACAAATACTTAAACATAAAATTAAATTAATAAGATCCCGTTTGGATATATAAGTTTTTGCTTAATGCTTTTCATTTTTAAAGTTTTTTTTTTTTTAAGAAAAAAACAAAAGTTTTAAATGTTAAGTGCCCGTTTGGATAAGCTTCTATTTCCTGTTTTTCTACTTTTAAAAGTAAAAAGATGAAAGTTTTGATTGTGAAAATTTTAATAGTTATTTTTAAAAGTTGAGGTAGAGATAGTAAGAAATTCTTGCTACCTCAACTTTTAAAAGTAACTACCAAAATTTTGTACTAAAGAAAATATAAAAAACTTCCATTTTTTTACTTTTAAAAGTAGAAAAATATGAAGTAGAAACTTATCCAAACGCGCCCTAAATGTTATATTTAAAAGTTGAGAGAGTAAAAAGTTATTATCTTTTTGTCTCAACTTTTAAAAGTAAATATCAAATTTGGGGAATGTTTTCAAAATACCAATGTGTGTGGAATGTTTTGAGAAATCGACCGTTGGATAAGATTTATTTCTCTTGTA
>JAESVK010051539.1:0-31741 GCA_017140935.1 Hamamelis virginiana | reverse complement strand
GTTTTCTTGAAAATCTTTGAAAAAGATTTTCAAGAAAACAAATCATATGGGAGGAATTTCATTCCAAGGTAAGAAAATCTTTAAAACATTTCAAATCTTTTGAAAATCAATTAATAATCAAATATCTCATAAAATCATATTTATTTCATAAATATTGCATCAAAAATCTTTTTAGGAAATCTCTCGAAGATCGACTCTTAAATCAAATAAAATACACGATTCAAATCATGATTTTTACAACAAATGAAATTCCTAGGGAAGGTCAAGTGACCTTCCTAGCCTAGGGTCTCTAACTAGCCCTAAAGTTAATCTAAAACCCTAACATACTAATGCAAATGCATGCTGTAATTTAACTAAATTAATCAAACATTCACAAAATCAATTCTAATCATGCATGAAAATGTTCCTAAATGCATACTAGTCAAACTATGTGATCCTAAACATATTTCTAAGTTAGATTTAGCCCTAAAATAATTTTTAGAAGTGATTTAAGGGCATAAACAAATCCGGACAGATTTGAATATGAACCTTTAACCACTCTAAAAATCATGAAAACAAAGAATAAAAATATGAAGATGACCTATCATGCTTTCTACATGAATATACTATAAAAAAAAAAACTATAAAAATCATGCAAAAATATGGCTTAAAAATGTTAATTAAACCACTTCAAAGCATATATTCAAATCTGGACAGATTTGAATACATGTTCCAAATGGCTTAAAAAACATTGTTAATCCATAAAAAATGACAAATAAACACCCTAGCATTCAATCTAACATGCTATACTAAATTACCATGCAAAATGTATAAGAAAACTAACAACGAATATGCTTTAAACAACTATTTTAAACACAAGGGGAGGATCTTACCTTCGCATGCTCCCTCGTACACAATTTATATATTCAATCCATCGAATCCATATCAAGTGTTCAAATAATCATAAAAAGCACAAACAAAAAGACTCAAGACTCTTCACATGTCAAAATACACATTAACGTACTCATATTACCATTAAAATCACCAATCAATTATCATGAGATTCAAATAACAACATGAATATATTAACCTTTACTCTAAACATGCTCGCATACACGAAATAATAACAACGGACTCATCCTAAACATAAAAATCATAACAAAAACTAACCCTAGCATGCTTACACACATAAAATCACAAGAAACTAACCCTAACATGCATACTCACATAAAATAATAATAAAACTACTTCTAATCATGCATACGTACATAGAATAACAAGAAAACTAACCCTACTCATGCATACATACATAAAATCACGATAAAACTCACTAATCCTAAACATGCATACTAACATAAAATAACAACAAATCTATACATACATAAAATCACGATAAAACTCACTAATCCTAAACATGCATACTAACATAAAATAATAACAAAACTAATCCTAAACCTATTTAACCACATAAAATCATAATAAAAAATAACCCTAATCATGATTGCTAAACATAAAATAATAAGAAAACCTAACCCTAACATGCATACTCACATAAAATAATGATAAAATTACTTCTAATCATGTTAAACATACTCATAGTAGAAAGAACAAGGAGAGAGGATTCATATCATATGAAAATCAAGAGGACTTACAACATAGCCTCATAAACTTATATAAAAAAAACCATGAAAAATAAGGGTCAAGGTTAAGGGTTTACCCTTCGATCTCCTTCTTGGCTAGCCTCCTCCAAGCTCTTAGCCTTCGATCCTTGCCCCTTCAATGGTGTAGAGATGAAGAGCTAAAAATCTGTAGCCTCCTTCTCCAAAACCCTAAAAATCTCTCTTCTTCAACCTCCTCCCTCTAACTCTATAATGAAGCATATATAGAGTTAGGGTTTAAAACCTTGAATGGCTAGGATTAATCCCTCTAAAAAATGATCCTAGGGCTTAGAATGAGTCTCCCTAGGGTTTGAAAGCTGAAACACTTCGAATTTATGCCAAAAAAATCAAATCAAATCGGCCAAAATAGGTCAAATTTTCCAAAATTGAAAAATGGGCTCGAGTATGCTGATGGCCGTCCTAGGCCTGGACGGTTGGCCGTCCTAGCTGGACGGTTGGCAGTCCTAGCTAGGACGGTCACCATGCTGACTTTCCCAATTTTGTTCCCCAAATTTTAGGGTTTTCGAATTTTGACCATATTTTGGTCAAATTTGATCCAAATCCGATGGTTCAGGGTTCAAAACGACCGTGTTTTGATCCTCCACATTTTTAGAATGTTTTTGGGTTAAAATCAATTGACCATGGTCAAGGGTTTTAGCAAAAAGCTAGCCAATTGACCCGGTTGTGCCAAAATTGGTCAAATGACCATTCCTTGTTTTATAAAATTAATCAATTAGACTTGCACCACTTCTAAAAACATGGTTTCAACATGAAATTGGTACTTAACAACATGTTTTGAAAATCTTTTGTTTTGGTGAAAACGACCAATTCACGGTCAATTTGATCGAAACCCTAATTCAGCTCATCCTTACCCGTGGGATCGATTTTGGGAGAATCCATCACAACCATTCAAAGGCTCAATTGACACACCAAATACACTCCCCACATCCATATAAACCTCATGAAACAATCCGTTTCGAATTCGGAGGTCATTCGGAAATTATACGAGAAAAAAGGACGAAAATGCCCTTCAAGTCGCAAAAACCCTAATTACCTATCGAGCTCTCATCAGAATGCCATGAAAATTTACAGGGATGTTCTAAAACACCTCAAAAGTCAAATGCAATACAAATGGGTTGATTCCAATCCAAATATACACATGAAATAATGAATTGTCCTTTTCCTCAGCAAAGGGCAATTTGGTCAATTTGGTCTTTACAAGGCCAATTCCTCACCCAATGATCAGCTATTCTAGTTGATCATTTGCATGGACATATGGTAGAAATAATTGGTAAAAATGGGGTGTCCACAGGTTTATTTTTTTTTTATCACTTGGGATGTTTGATTGATATATAAAATGTGTTCGAGGGAACATGCAAAGGTAAGTCCCTTCCCTTATGATCAAATGTCAAGTTTTGATGGTAGTTTAGTATGCATAATAGGTTGCATTTAGTACATATTTTCATCACTTTTTATTCATTATTTTAGGGTTTTAAGTACACTTTTTGGTTACTTTTAAATCTGTCCATGGATTTAAAGTGACCTAAAAGTGTATTAAAACTCACTTTTTAGGCCAAAATCAACATAGAAACATGCTTAAGTTCACAAAGCTAACTTAGATTGCATTTAGGCCATTTTCATGCATTGTTTATAATCTTTTATGCATTTTCATTTATTTTTCCAGAAATTCCAGCATGCATATCATAGTGTTTTAGGTATTTAGACTAACCTAGGATTTGCTAGAAACCCTAGGATTAGGATGGTCACTTGATCCCACTTAGGACTCTTCTTTGTTGTGAGAATTACAATAAGAATAGAGTTCTATTTTACCTAGGATTCTACTTCGAGAATAATTCTAAAAAGTGATTTTGAAAGAATTCAAAAATAGAATGAAATTCCATCTCTCATAACAAGTGTTTTGGTCAAACTCAAACTCTCGAAGCTAGAGTCCAAGATAAGATAGAATATCTACGATTATGTGGTTTGTTTCAATAAGAGAGTCCTATGTAATCGAACTACGTGGACTTTGATCTTTGTCAAGCAATTGATAAGGTACGTAGGCAGTCAATAGGGCGCAAGTCCAATCTTAGGTTTACTTTTAGTCTCCTAAGACCTTTAGGATTGTGTATATTTTTATACTATATATTATTATTAGTATATATTGTTATTCATATTTTGTGATTGATTAGATATGCTAGGATTGTTTTGAAAAGATTTTGATAAAGCCCAAATCTAATTAAGAGACCTTTAATTAGGGCGAAGTGGGTGCCTACAAGGAGTTCCTTGGAACCTTCCCATTTCGTAACCTAGCCCCGAATCCAACTTTGATTCGAAAGACCATGCTTTTCCAAAATATGAGATCAATGTTTTATTGAAAATAAAACTTTTTTTGTGGTTTCATTGTTCCCTAAAAATAAGGTGGCGACTCCTAGTTTTTTACAAACTCTCATCCCTTTTTCAAAAATCTAATCTTGAGTGGATAATAGAGAAGGATAAACGTGGATAATAGAGAAGGATAAATCGATATGGATAAACATCATCCACAATCCACTCAAGATAACACCCCCCAAAGTGAACGAGAGGGCCTCCCGATTCAAGTTGGCTGGTTCACAGACCGGCGACTCCAATGGGGATGTCGAGGGCTAAACTCCAATTAATTATTTTTGGGCTTTTCAATTTTTTAATTAATAAAATCAATCACTTGCATTTGTATGACTGTGTGATTTCAATTTCTGCATTGTGTGCGCATTGACTCTGCATGATTAGGACGTTGTATGCTATAGCCAACGATGAGCCTAGCCCTGGGCCCGGTTTCTTTGACTCTCGGGTTCCATGTATGCGAAAGCCATCACCCTTTTTGCCAAGTACCCTCGGGTATATCAAACAGACCAATCACGTACTGTTGGACCCACGCGGCATTCCTGATGTCACATGTGGTTAGGTATATCGATTGGACCGAGCGAGTAAGGGACACTCAGCCTACCCTTTGCATTAGTCCATATAGACTGTCTTTGTAGGACACATACCCTACGTCACTTTTGAGCACATTTTTGTAATGTTATGCTGCCGGATTTACCCCCCGGTTTTGTTTGAGCCATGATTGTGAAATGTGTAGAACCATTAGGACCTGGTTTTGTAGGTCTAGACCTTATGAAATGCCCTAAACTCTTAAGGGAAGTGTCTCTAAAGGTTTAAGGTACTTGATGAGGGCTTAGTACCCTACATTGTTAGAGGTATGCCCTAAAACCAATCCTAAAGGGCATATCAATTTCATATTATATGTATTTGAAGGTACAACTTATCGTATGTATTTATATATATATGATAAGGTCCATGAATAAATGATAGAAGAAATATGTATCTCAAAGTTGTTGAGATATGGAGACTCATATTTCTAGTACACATTTGTTCTAAACGAGTTCCTACTCATAGGTTTATTAAAGTGGATATTTAATAAACCGTTAAGAGTAGCACAGATTTAAACTGGCTCCAATGGGAGGATAGGTAGTCTTTCCTATCGGTGTAGAAACTATAGTTAATCTGTGGGTGCATATTAGAGAATATGTACACTGAACATGATCTGCTAGAATGTTCTTATGGAGATTAGTCAAAAGAATATTCTTTTGTTACGACCATTGATTTGGTAATCCTTAGACCTGAGGCACCATAGTTATCTTATGCATAGGTCACTTGAGTTTGATAGTATCTCGTACATCCTTAACCACAAGGGTGTAATCGGTACTCATTGGCTCTAGTAGGGTTATGTATGAAGGTAAATGAGTGCGCAAGAAGGAATCATCACTTTCATCTTTGATGAGAGAGAATGTCAAGGTTCGTTCACAAAGATAATTCTCAGTGTGAAATCCATGGCCACGGTGATAGGTAAACTGTGAAAAGTGTTTCATGAGTTTATCTTATTGAGAATTATATTTTGTGGAACATTTAACAAGTTGTTAAGATATGGTTTGACTTTATAACCATGCCTGAATATCTTAACAGTGACATTAGGGGACGAAGGATTAAGTAACATGAAGGGTTCATATGGTTCCGCTATTCACCCATACCTAGGGTACGTCATGATATGTTGCTAGATGTCACTCATGACCAGTGTAGGCCTATTGGTAAAGTGTTATCAATGAGGGCATAATTGGAATTATTCCAATTGAACCTAAAAATAGAAACTTTCTATTTTAGGAGACATAGAGATGTCCCTGTCCACTGCTAGGTTGGGATGAACCCAAAGGGTCACACACATAAGGACACAAGTGAGTTCTTTAAGTTAGGAGAGGGGTTAGTTTCTAATTATATGTAACTTACTTGGGCTCTTTAATTAAAAGTTAATTAAGGAGGACTAAGTTGCAAATATTGGAAACCCTAGTATTTATCTATAAGTACATAAGGTGAGGGTACATGCTAGCACTAGAACATCCTAACCCTAAAAGAAAGAGAGGCTTTTGTTTATTCCCTAGAGGAGGCCGGCCCTAGTGGCTCTTCTCTCTTTTGGCCGAATTGCACTATCTCTCTCCCTCTCCATCTTGCATTGATTCAAGTGTTGAACAAGTGCGGGAAGCTTGAAGGGTCTTGTGTTCGTGTGGATACCTTGGAGGCTTCATACACTTTGAAGCTAGGATGCGATCGAGGTTTCAACAAAGGCAATCATCAAGTAAGTCAATGTTTTAAAGTTGTTTAATTCTTGTACTTGTATTATTCATGATCCGATGCTTGTTTCGATTTCCTGCTTGAATATGTATGGTGGGATTCTTGTTTATAAAATTTTTATAGTTTGTCTTCCGCTGCGAATCCTCCCTGCGCATATTCTTTCATACATATCCTTGGACTTAGGCCCGTAGTAGTGTTATGTTGCCCGAATAGTGGTATTGATTTATGAGTCTTAGGAGAAGACGTGAGACGTCAGACGTGAGATGTCAGACGTGAGATATGAGACTGGGCTTTAGGCCCATGTCCTTTGGATATAAGAGCTAGATCCGCTGTGAGTTTAGGATGTGGGATTTAGGCCCATGTCAGTTGGATAGAAGATATAAGCCTGTGGTAAGATTGAGATGTAAGCTGTGAGCTGTGAGAATGAGATTCGTACTCAGGCCTTAGGCCCATTATTCATAAGATAGAATGTGAAGGTTGATTTGTAGGCTTTAGGCCTATATTCTTGTAAGCATGTGAGATTATCCTTATTCATCCCTTTTTCACACTGGAAGCTCTTAGTTGATTCAAATTTTTTTTCCTTCCCAGCATTCTGGCTTGGCGTCGTGATTCTAGCGGTCGATTGTTTAAGGGTCTACCTGTCTATTCAAATATGTCTAGTAACAAGGATCATACCCCTATTGCCATTGGAACTAATGGAAAGACGACTGATGAGAAGATCGAGGCACTCTTAAAAGTGGTCCAAGAGTTAGTTCACCAGAAAGAAGAGGAGGATAAGGTGCGAGCCCGTACTAATCCCTTATTTGAGAACGTTGATGAAGAGGAATGTTTTCTTAGACCGAAGATGGTTGTTGAGCCCACTAGGCCAGGTGCAGAATTTGTTCAGCCTGTTGATCTGGATAAAGAGTCCAAGCCTAAGACCCCTGCTTTCTTTTCCACTGAGCCTATAATGTTGAGTAGCAAGGTCGAAGCCCTGGAAAAAGCCTTGAAAGGTATTAGGAAGTCTGATGATCTGGTGGACATGTCGTCATTATCTCTGTTCCCTAAGGCCCATATGCCCACTCATTTCAGAATGCCCGAGTTAGAGAAGTTTGATGGAATGGGTTGTCCTAAAACTCATCTGAAAATGTACGTGAGAGCCATGCCCCCGCGAGGGGCTGATGATGATTTGCTAGCCCAAATGTTCCACGAGACACTGACTGGATCTGCTCTGAAATGGTTTTTGTCACTAGATGAGTCTAGAATGAAGACATGGCAGGATGTATGCACTGAGTTCAGTAATTATTACAGGTATAACACAGAAGTTGATGTCACTAGAAGGGACTTGGAGACTACTAAACAGGAATCGAGGGAAACTTTCTCTGCTTTCCTCACCCACTGGAGAGCCAAGGCTTCTAAAATGGCTAACCGCCCTGAGGAAGAAGAACAAATCCGCATAATAGTGAAGAACTTGCTCCCAGTGTATCACAAGAATATCTCCCAAATTTCCGAGCTCTAGTCGCTGCTGGTACCCAAGTGGAGGACGCTCTAGCTGATGGAGCTCTCCGAACCGATGAACCTTACAAAAACCGCCGACCTGTCATCAATGGGAAGGCTACCGAAGTTAATGCCATATCCAGCCTGTTCCATTTACCCAACCATTTTCCTTAGGAAATAAACCATCCAGAAAATTTACCGAGCTCTATATGCCATTGGAAAAAGTCTTTGAGAAATTAAAAGCTCGAGGCTTGCTCCAACCTCTGGAACCCAGACCTACACCCAACCCATTACCCAAGAACTACAATGAGAATGGATACTGCCATTTCCATCAATCCAAAGGCCATGTTACCAATCGTTGCTTCCGTCTCCGCCATGAAGTCCAATACCTCATAGACAATAAAACCATTTCCCCACCTTCTCAACCCAATGTCACCCAAAATCCACTTGCTACCCATGTAGTCCCACCACCAGCAAATATCAATGTTATCTATGCCGACCCTTATGTCCACTGTGAGCCCATCCGCCCTCACCATTCATTCCCTATTTACATAACTGAAATGTTTCATCACTGTCAAGCCCGTGGGCTCATTACCATGTACAAGCCAAGATCCAAAAAGCTTTATTGCCAATTACATGCCACCCATAGCCATGACACGGAATCATGTGATACATTGCGGAATATAGTACAAGGGTTCATTGATCAAGGTCTGATTGAAATCCCTCAACCTTTCACCAGCCCAAGGGGGCTTTATCGTTCATGGAGACAGTTTGAAAAGGATACATTCCCGGATTTTAGTTCGAATGGGCTTCCCAAGCCTCGCAAAGTGGATCAGTCGTCAAAAAATGGTACTAGTCAGTGGGCTCTCAAAGAAAGGTTTGAAGCTAAAGATCATTGTGTGGATTTATTGACAGAAAGAAATGGGAGGTTTAGTTTCTATGTTCTCTGCTCTGAAAAGTCTTGTGAAGCTGAGATGACAAAAATTGAACCCATTAGACCTAAGGCTGGAGCCAAGAAAGCCTTTTCCAAGATTGGAACTAGTCAGTGGGAATTGCGAAAGAGATATGAGGCTGGAGATCCCGAAGTAGGCCTATTAGGAGAACCTAGTGGAAAGTTCGACATCTATGTCCTTTACCCCAAAATGAAGAAACCCACATTCGAAGAACCCATTGCTCCTTCTGGTTGGGGTGATGACCTTGACTCACTTAAAGAAGACATTCCTGTGGCTCAGGTTGAACCCAAAGATCCAAACCTCATCTGTTTTGAGAAAGCTAGCCAGAGTATCCTCAATAAGTATTTCACAACCAAGGTCATCCATATGAATGGAGACACCCATCACCGAACCGTCTATCCAAGGCAACCATGGGTCACCTAGTATTTTGGATCAAGCTCGACTTCTGCCGAGTCTACCATAGATGATGGGTCAGAAAATGAGATTGATATCATAGAATGGGAAGATTTGATGAACACACCCGAAGAGATAGCAGATATTTGGGCCAGTGATGAAGAAGATGTGAACCATGTCACTAGAGGAGGTCGTCATTTCAAGCCCGCCAATTTGGAATCGGACAATCCTTTGGGAGAGTTAGAAAGATCTCAACGCACTGAAGTTCAAGAGGAAGAGGAAGAGATACTGAAATAGCTCAAGCGAACTCAAGCCAACATCACTATCTGGGGACTTTTAATGGTTTCTCAAAAGCACAGGCAGACAGTACTCAGGCTACTCAACCAGGTTCAGATTCCCATCGATACTTCACCTGAGGGTTTAGTCAGTCTGGTTAGTCTAGTTCAGCATGGGCAGTCAATATCCTTCACAGAGTCAGACCTTCAGAAGAAAGGACCTCATCATTTGCAAGCTTTGTATGTCACAGTGGATACTATGGGCAAGAGAATTCCTACAGTGTTGATAGATAATGGGTCAGCCTTAAATGTATGTCCTCTCAGCACCGCCACTTCCTTGGGCATCGAACCGTCAGAATTCAAACCGTCAGGGCAAACGGTGAGAGCATACGATAACACTCGAAGAGAAGTAGTTGGCATGGTCACTTTATCTCTAGCTATTGGGCCTGTAGAATTCCAGGTCGATTTCCAAGTACTAGACGTGCCTGCTTGTTTCAATTTTCTACTTGGTAGGCCTTAGATCCATCCAATTGGGGCTGTGCCTTCTTCCCTCCATCAAAAGGTTAAGTTCCCCTACAAAGGCTCAGTGGTAACGTTGAAGGGAGATTCTGAGATCACTCCTACCCGTGTACCTATTTGTTAGATCAAGCCAGAGATCGAAGAAGTACTATTGACAGGCTTTGAATATATATAATGTGTAGAGGTTGAGCCAGGATGTAAAGAGAAAATGGTATTAGACTGCAGTCCGTATGGGAATATGCAAGTGGGTCAAATCATGAAAAACATGGGTTTCTTTTCAGGACTGGGCTTAGGTCGTCGTCATCAAGGCACGCCTGATTCTATCAAGTATCCCTCGGTAATTTATCCATTCGGGTTGGGCTATCAAAGTACCAAAGTTGACAGAAAAGAGATGGCACAGAAAAGAAGAGAAAGATAGTTGGCTAAAGAAGAGGGACGAGTCCCTAACCTCACTCTGAAACCTTACCGGCCCACTTTGAATGGGGCTTTTGTCAAAGAAGGGGACGATTTCTCTTATTTTGGGTTCCCTGAGCCCATTTACCTTGAAGATCAGAAGGCTAGAGTTCCTGGGTTTGAAATCTTCTTCAATA
The DNA here is from genome assembly GCA_017140935.1 of Hamamelis virginiana. Taxonomy (NCBI): domain Eukaryota; kingdom Viridiplantae; phylum Streptophyta; class Magnoliopsida; order Saxifragales; family Hamamelidaceae; genus Hamamelis; species Hamamelis virginiana. The sequence continues at coordinate 21,239 of JAESVK010051539.1, read as the reverse complement.
CTCCACTACCTCTCTCTCCAACTACCATCACAGCCGAAGAGCATACAGAGTTTGACTGGGTCGACTATATCGATGAAGTCGCCATAAGGGCTATGTTCAAAGAGATCGCCTGCATCGAAGAGCATGTTCATGAATCTAATCCTATCCACCTCATTGAAGATACCATCAGTCCATTGACCAACTGGAGCCTTGAGTATGAGCCTCGAGTTGAAGACTCAGTCATGGAAGATTCACTACCATAAGATGATAGCTTGTAGGATTTCTATACTTTCTTTCTATAGGATTTTAGAATAGGACTCTGGTTTTTCAATTTTCAATAAAATCATCCATCCTCTGTTAGGAGGCGAATGATAGCTTAGTTTGTGATTATTCTTCTTTCTTCATAATTAATAAAGTATTCATTTTTTTTCATTCTTTGTATTTGCAGCTTATCCCTTCTGTCTTCTATGGGAGTATATAACATGAACATAGATCCTAGAGAGGATGTTCCCCCTGAATTTGAACAACGAAGGGAAATGGAACATGCTCGACCTAATGTGGATGAATTAATATCAATTAATTTAGGATCCGATGAATCGCCTAAGATAATTAAAATTGGGGCAACTCTGTCACCACAAGAACAGGAAAAATTGGTAGGATTGTTGAGAGAAAACATAGAAGTATTTGCATGGTCGTACAAAGATATGCCAGGGATTGACACCAACATAGTACAACACTTTATCCCTACTAATCCGGGGGTTAAGCCGGTGAAACAAAAGTTGAGGAGAATGAAGCCAGAGTGGGCACTAAAGATCAAAGATGAAGTAGTGAAACAGATGAACGCTGGATTTCTCCAGGTAGTAGATTATCCCGAGTGGTTAGCTAACATTGTGCCGGTACCTAAGAAAGATGGGAATGTTAGAATGTGGGTAGACTTCAAGGATTTAAACAAGGCGTGCCCTAAAGATGATTTTCCGTTGCCACACATAGATATCCTGGTAGATAGTACCGCCGGTCATGCTCTATTATCCTTCATGGACGGGTTCTCAGGTTATAACCAGATAAATATGGCCCCTATAGATATGGAGAAAACCTATTTCATTACTCAATGGGGGACTTTCTGTTATAGAGTTATGCCCTTTGGCCTAAAGAACGCTGGTTCTACCTATCAGAGAATGGCAACCACCTTATTGCATGATATGATTCATAAGGAAGTTGAGGTGTATGTGGATGATATGATCGTGAAGTCTAAGGATCGAGTAGACCATTTCGAAGCTCTAAGTAAGTTCCTTCGAAGAATTAAGCAATATAATCTAAGATTGAATCCTCAAAAGTGCGCCTTTGGAGTAACCGCGGGGAAATTGCTGGGATTTATGATCACTCAGAAAGGAATAGAGGTTGACTCGGGGAAGATTAAAGCCATCACGGAGATGCAGCCGCCAAAGATAGAAAAGGAGATTCGAGGATTCTTAGGCAAAGTTCAGTTCATCAGTCGATTTATAGCATAGCTGACCATGATTTGTGAGCCTATCTTTAAGCTTCTTAAGAAGGATGTGCCCACGAAGTGGAATGACGCGTGGCAAGAGGCCTTTGAAACCATCGAGAGGTACTTGAGCAATCCACCAATATTAGTTCCCCCGCGGCAAGGTGAGCCTTTGCTACTTTATCTATCACTCACTGAAACTGCGATGGGAGCTATGTTAGCTCAGTATCTCCCATAATCTCGAAAGGAGAATGTGGTGTACTATTTGAGCAAGAAGATGACTGACTATGAGGTTAAATACGACGCATTAGAAAAGACATGTGTGGCACTGGGTTACCCAAAAGCTCCGCCATTACATGCTGTCTTTTCAAGTGCAACTCATTAGTCGCATGGACCCCCTGAAGTACTTATTGGAGAAGCCGGTGTTATCCTATAGGACAGCCCGTTGGTTATTGCTATTATCAGAGTTCAACATTCAATATGTGGTGCAGAAATCAGTGAAAGGGAGAGCAGTGGCAGAGTTTCTAGCAGAACATCTGTCGTCAGTAGAAATCCTACAAGCTATCATTCGCCTCCTAACAGAAGATGGATGATTTTATTGAAAAGAAGGAAAAACGAAAGTCCTATTCTACAAGCATAGAAATCCTACAAGCTATCATCTGATGGTAGTGAATTTTCCGCAACTGAGTCTTCGACTCGAGGCTCATACTCAAGGCTCCAGTTGGTCAATGGACTGGCGACATCTTCAATGAGGTGGATAGGATTGGGTTTGTGAACATGCTCTTCGATGCAGGCGATCTCTTTGAACATAGCCCCTATGGCGACTTCATCGATGTGGTCGACCCAATCAAACTCTGTATGCTCTTCGGCTGTGATGATAGTTGGAGAGAGAGGGAGTGGAGTGTTGAAGAAGATTTCAAACCCAGGAACTCTAGCCTTCTGATCTTCAAAGTAAATGGGCTCGGGGAACCTACAATAAGGGAAATCGTCCCCTTCTTTGACAAAAGCCCCATTCAAAGTGGGCCGGTAAGGTTTCAGAGTGAGGTTAGGGACTTGTCCCTCTTCTTTGGCCAATTGTCTTTCTCTTCTTTTCTGTGCCATCTCTCTTCTGTCAACCTTGGTACTTTGATAGCTTAACCCAAATGGATAAATTGCTGAGGGATACTCGATAGAGTCAGGCGTGCCTTGATGACGACGACCTAAGCTCATTCCTGGAAAGAAGCCCATATTTTTCATGATCTGGCCTACTTGCATATTCCCATATGGACTACAATCTAGCACCATCTTCTCTTTACATCCAGATTCAACTTCTACACACTGTATGTATTCAACGCCTGTCAATGGTACTTCTTCGATCTCTGGCTTGATTTTACATATAGGTACACGGGTAGGAGTGATCTCAGAATCTCCCTTCAATGTCACCACCGATCCTTTGTAGGGGAACTTAACCTTTTGATGGAGGAAAGAAGGCACGGGCCCAATCGGATGAATCCAAGGCCTACCAAGTAGAAGATTGAAACAGGCAGGCACGTCTAGTACTTGGAAATCGATTTGGAATTCTACAGGCCCAATAGCTAGAGATAAAGTTACCATCCCAACTACTTCTCTTCGAGTGTTGTCATATGCTCTCACCGTTTGCCCTAACTGTTTGAATTCTGACGGTTCGATGCCCAAGGAAGTGGCGGTGCTGAGAGGACATACGTTCAAGGCTGATCCATTATCTATCAATACTGTAGGAATTCTCTTACCCATAGTATCCACTGTGACATACAAAGCTTGCAGGTGATGAGGTCATTTCTTCAGAAGGTCTGACTCTGTGAAGGATATTGACTGTCCATGCTGAACTGGACTGACCAGACTGACTAAACCCTCGGGTGAAGTATCGATGGGAATCTAAACTTGGTTGAGTAGCCTGAGTACTGTCTGCCTGTGCTTCTGAGAAGCCATTAAAAGTCCCCAGATGGTGATGTTGGCTTGAGTACGCTTGAGCTGTTTCAGTATCTCTTCCTCTTCTTCTTGAACTTCAGTGCGTTGAGATCTTTCTAATTCTCCCAAAGGATTGTCGGATTCCAAGTTGGCGGGCTTGAAATGTCGACCTCCTCTAGTGACATGGTTAACATCTTCCTCATCGCTGGCCCAAATACCTGCTATCTCCTCGAGTGTGTTCATCAAATCTTCCCATTCTATGATATCAATCTCATTCTCTGACCCATTATCTATGGTAGATTCGGCAGAAGTCGAACTTGATCCGAAATACTGGGTGACCCATGGTTGCCTTGGATAGACAGTTCGTTGATGGGTGTCCCCATTCATATGAATGACCTTGGTTGTGAAATACTTCTTGAGGATACTCTGGCTAACTTTCTCAAAACATGTGAGGTTTGGATCTTCGGGTTCAACCTGAGCCACATGAATGCCTCGAGCTTTCAATTTGTCGAAGACTTTTTCAAATGGCATATAGAGCTCGGTGAATTTTGTGGATGGCTTATTTCCTGGGGAAAAGGGTTGGGTAAATGGAGTAGGCTGAGATATGGCATTGACTTCGGTAGCCTTCCCATTGATGACAGGTCGGCGGTTCTTATAGGGTTCATCGGTTCAGAGAGCTCCATCAGCTAGAGCGTCCTCCACTTGGGTACCAGCAGCGACTAGAGCTCGAAAATTTGGGAGATATTTGAAAAACATGTGCTTGTGATACACTGGGAGCAAGTTCTTCACTATCATGAGGATTTGTTCTTCTTCCTCGGGGCGGTTAGCCATTTTAGAAGCCTTGGCTCTCCAGCGGGTGAGGAAGGCAGAGAAAGTTTCTCTCGATTCCTGTTTTGTAGTCTCCAAGTCCCTCCTTGTGATATCAACTTCTACGTTATACCGGTAATGGTTGCTGAACTCAGTGCATACATCTTCCCATGTCTTCATTCTAGACTCATCGAGTGACAGAAACCATTTCAGAGCGGATCCAGCCAGTGTCTCATGGAACATTTGGGCTAGCAAGTCATCATCAGCCCCTCGTGGGTGCATGGCTCTTACGTACATCTTCAGATGGGTCTTAGGACAACCCATTCCATCAAACTTCTCTAACTCGGGCATTCTGAAATGAGTGGGCATACGGGCCTTAGGGAACAGAGATAAAGACGACATGTCTACCAGATCATCAGACTTCCTAATACCTTTCAAGGCTTTTTTCAGGACTTCGACCTTGCTACTTAACATTATGGGCTCAGTGGAAAAGAAAGCAGGGTTCTTAGGCTTAGGCTCTTTATTCAGATCAATAGGCTGAACAAATTCTGCACCAGGCCTAGTGGGCTCAAGAACTATCTTCGGTCTAAGAAAACATTCATCTTCATCAACGTTCTCAAATAAGGGATTAGTACTGGCTTGCACCTTATCCTCCCCTTCTTTCTGATGAACTAACTCTTGGACCACTTTTAAGAGTGCCTCGATCTTCTCATCAGTCGTCTTTCCATTAGTTCCAATGGCAATAGGGGTATGATCCTCGTTACTAGACATATTTGAATCGACAGGTAGATCCTTAAACAACCGACCGCTAGAATCACGACGCCAAGCCAGAATGCTGGGAAGGAGAAAAGATTTGAATCAACTAAGAGCTTCCAGTGTGAAAAGGGATGAATAAGGACAAACTCACATGTTTACAAGAATATAGGCCTAAAGCCTACAAACCAACCTTCACATTCTATCTTATGAAAAATGGGCCTAAGGCCTGAGTACGAATCTCATTCTCACAGCTCACAGCTTACATCTCAATCTTCTCACAAGCTTAAATCTTCTATCCAACTGACATGGGCCTAAATCCCACATCCTAAACTCACAGCGGATCTAACTCTTGTCTCCAAAGGACATGGGCCTAAAACCCAGTCTCATATCTCACGTCTCACGTCTCACATCTCACATCTCACGTCTCATGTCTTCTTCTGAGACTCATAAATCAATACCACTATTCGGGCAGCATAACACTACCACGGGCCTAAGTCCAAGGATATGTAGGGTACTAAGCCCTCATTAAGTACCTTAACTCTTTAGAGACACTTCCCTTAAGAGTTTAGGGCATTTCATAAGGTCTAGACCTACAGTCCCAGGTCCTAGTGGTTCTACACATTTCACAATCATGGCTTAGACAAAACCGGAGGGTCAGCATAACATTACAATAGTGTGTTATAGGTGATGTAGGGTATGTGTCTTACAGAGACAGTCTATATGGACTAATGCAAAGGGTAGGCTGAGTGTCCCTTACTCGCTTGGTCCAATCGATATACCTAACCACATGTGACATCACGAATGCCGCGTGGGTCCAACAGTACGTGATTGGTCCATTTGATATACCCGAAGGTACTTGGCAAGAAGGGTGATGGCTTTCGCATACATGGAACCCAAGAATCAAAGAGACTGGGCCCAGGGCTAGGCTCATTATTGACTATAGCTTACAACGTCCTAATCATGCAGAGTCAATGCGCACACAATGCAGGAATTAAAGTCACACAGTTATACAAATGCAAGTGATTGATTTTATTAATTAAGAAATTGAAAAGCCCAAAAATAATTAATTGGAGTTTAGCCCTCAACATCCCTAGTGGAGTCGCTAGTCTGTGAACCAGCCAACCTGAATCGGGAGGCCCTTTCGTTCACTCTTTGGGGGGAAGTTTTATCTTGAGTGGATTGTGGATTGATGTTTATCCGTCTTGATTTATCCTTCTCTATTATCCACATTTATCCTTCTCTATTATCCACTCAAGATTGGGTTTTTGAAAAAGGATAAGAGTTTGTAAAAAAACTGGGAGTCGCCACCTTATTTTTAGGGAACAAGGAAACCACAAAAAGAGTTTTATTTTCAATAAAACATGGACTCCATATTTTAAGGAAAAGCTTGGTCTTCGAATCAAAATTGGATTCGGGGGCTAGGTTACGAAGTGGGAAGGTTCCAAGGAACTCCTTGTAGGCACCCACCTCGCCCTAATTAAAGGTCTCTTAATTAAGTTTGGGCTTTATCAAAATCTTTTCAAAAACAATCCTAGTATATCTAATCAATCACAAAATATGAATAATAATAATATGGGATGGGTTCACCTAACACCCTATTTTGACACCCCTAACTAACACCCCTCATCAACCGTTGGATCAAACTCAATCTAAGGGTAATAAATATAAGCTGACTTTAAGTGCAATTAATGCATTTTTTTGATCCTACTCTCTCTCTATTTCTCAATAGACATGCCCCACGCACAGGGGGAGACCCTCTAACTTCTCACTCTCTCTCCATCTCTCTACCCGTGCCCGTGCCCGTCCCTCTCTTACCATCGCCGTTAAACACGGCCGGCCGGCTGCCAGCCATTGTTGCCGTCACATTCAAATAGAACTCTGCATGACACCTCTCCTGTTTAATATTCTACAAATTCTAAGCCTTCGAGGCTTTGGATTAGTTATCTGCACCAACCAAATTCCTATGAGTCGACTTACAAAGTTGAAACCATATAGGCATGAAAATGCTTTATCTGGGTCTGCACTAATGAAATAATGTGATAACACTCCGCATTCTTATCTTGGCTGATTTGATCCAAGAATTGAATGGCTGCTGCTTCACACCCAGAGGATAAGCATTCAACATGTACCTGTTCAGTCTAAAAAAAAAGGGTTTTCTATTATCAGACAAAATGACTATTAAAATCAGGGCCGGCCCTTCATGTTTGCCACCTCAAAAAATTGTTTGAGGCCCCCAAATTTGAGGGGCCCCAAAATTTGAGGGGCCCCAAAATTTTGTAGCCCACTTCTTATAAGGCTATAATCCATTGGCCATTCTAATTAAAAAAAAAAAAAAAAAAATCTCCCCTTATATTTTGTAGTCCAGTTGCCCTCCAAAATTGAGAGGCCCAAAAAATTTGTAGCTGCCCATAACCCATTGTTGCTTCTTTGGATCAATAAAGTCTTACTTATCCAAAAAATAAAACTAAGGTATGCAATTTTTTTTTTTATATGTCAAAATATAAAAGGACCTCATTCTTGAAACTTGCTTGAGGCCCCCCAAAACCCAGGGCCGGCCCTGATTAAAATGATATTATGCATGAAATAGTTGGATGTGAAGGTATCGATCAAAATAACAGATGATGGTTCAAATTAACAAATATTCTGTATGATGTTAACAAGACTACTCTGATCTCATAAATGCTATTTGTGTTGCTTTCTTTTTTTTTTCTTTTTCTTTTTGTTTCACACAATGACCGAGATTTTTGTACAATTGCTCCCATTTTTTTTTTTTTTCCATTTTTCAGTCAACAGAATGAATCATTTTTTTTTCAATAATGGCTCACCCAAACTGAAGCCATGACCACTCAATGTCTCCTTATGATGTCTGTTCCATTCCAATCCACAAATCTTTCCACGAAGCACCAAATTACTATTGTTAATCCAAATTGATATACAGGTATGTATAAGTTTGAATTCCAACTGAATATAATTGCCAATAAGGAGGGCAGGATGAGGTGGGTAAAAGAGGAACTGGACTTGAGCTCTTGGATGTGACGGCAACAATGGCTGCCGGCCGGCAATGGTAAGAGAGGGACAGGTGCAGGTAGAGAGAGAGAGAGTGAGTGAGAAGTTAGAGGGTCTGTCCCTGTGCATGGAGCGTGTCTATTGAGAAATAGAGAGAGAGAGTGGGATAAAAAAAATGCATTAATTGAACTTAAAGTCAGATTATATTTATTGCCCTTGGATTGAGTTTGATCCAACGGTTGATGAGAGGTGTGATTTAGGGTGTCAAAATAGGGTGTTAGGTGAACCCATCCCTAATAATATAATAATAATATATAGTACGAAAGTATACACAATCCTAAGAGTCTTAGGAGACTAGAAGTCAACCTAAGATTGGACTTGCGTCCTATTGACTGCTTACGTACCTTATCAATTACTTGACAAAGATCAAAGTCCACGTAGTTCGATTACATAGGACTCTCCTATTGTAATAAACCACATAATTGTAGATATTCTATCTTATCTTGGACTCTAGCTTCGAGAGTTTGAGTTGGATCAAAACACTTGTTATGAGAGATGGAATTTCATTCCATTTTGAATTCTTTCAAAATCACTTTTAGAATTGTTCTCGAAGTAGAATCCTAGGTAAAATAGAACTCTATTCTTATTGTAATTCTTACAACAAAGAAGAGTCCTAAGTGGGGTCAAGTGACCCCCCTAATCCTAGGGTTTCTAGCTAATCCTAGGTTAATCTAAATACCTAAAACACTATGATATGCATGCTGGAATTTCTGGAAAATAAATAAAAAATATAATCAAGAGTGCAAACAATGCATGAAAATGTCCTAAATGCAAATCTAAGTTAACTATGTAAACCTAGGCATGTTTCTATGTTGATTTTGGCCTAAAAAGTGAGTTTTAATACACTTTTAGGTCACTTTAAATCCATGACAGATTTGAAAGTAACCAAAAAGTGTACTTAAAACCCTAAAATAATGAATAAAAAATAATGAAAATATGCACTAAATGCAACCTAATATGCATACTAAACTACCATTAAAACTTGGCATTTCATCACAAGGGAAGGGACTCACCTTTGCATGCTCCCTCGAACACATTTTTATATATCAATCAAACATCCCAAATGATAAATATAAATCATAATAAGAATAATACTAATGCTTAACTTGAATAAACTAACAACCCAATATAAATAACCTAAACATGCATTCCTATATACTAATAATCCTATCATACATGCTAAAAGAGATTCTAAATATGAACACTTAATCCTAAATACTCAATCGTAATATGGTATGATAATATAAGAATGGAAGAGGAAAAGAAGAAGAGAGGGAGAAATATGCATGCATATTAAAAACAAACTAGTCTATTATGCAAACTAATATAAAGCCTAAACTATGCATGTTAATAATAAAATATATCCTATGTATACTAACAATGAACTAAACCCTATATATACTAAGAAAATAAAAACCTAATCTAGCATGATAAAAAAAAGAAAAAGAACAAGAACAGAAAAGAAATTACTAACCTCTGCCTTCAAGCTTCAAGCTTCAAGCTTCAAGCCTTCTCCTCAAGCTCCAAGCCTTCTCTCCAAGGACTCTAAGGACCTCAAAAACTTTAAAACTTAAGCTAGAGTGCTATGGGGGAAGCTTGTGCAATTTCTCAGGCCTCTACTCTCCAAGCTAGCTCTCTAAAGCTTATTCTGTGTGTTGAAACTGATTCTAGGGCCCTCTATTTATAGGGAGGCTTGAGTTTGATCAATGGCTGAGTTTAAATCCCCTAGGAAAGATCCAAGGGCTCAAAATCAGTCTTCCAAGGTGTTCATACTCATCCAAAAGTCCCCATGGCCGAACTAGACACATGGTAGGGCTTGGAAAAGTCCCGGGCAGGAAAAACACTGAAAAATGACATTTATTAGCTGAGGGAATCGACGACCATCCACCCTAGGACGGTTGGCAGTCCCTCATGGACGGTTGGCCATCCCTAGGTGGACGTCCATCGGTCCCCCATGCCATATTTAGCTTGTGTTGACCTATTTCAGCCTATTTTGACCCAATTTCGGCTTTTTTCTGCTTTTCGGGCCCGTTTTAAGTCCAAATTTGACGATTCAAGCACCGAAACGATCGTGATTCGCTTCTCCATGTTTTAAGAAGTGTTTGAAGTGAAGATGCACTGACCGAGGTCAAAGGTTTAGGGAAAAGTTGACCGATTAACTGTTTAGGGCCTGCCGGGCCCAAATTAGGGTTTTGAAATTTGCTAATCGATTGCTTTCGAAATCATTTCTTCTTCTTGAAACAAGTTTTAAAATGTTTTAGGAAAGTGTTTTGAAGCCAGGCTTTGGTTTGATAAAAATATCGAATCCCGGTCGCTTCCGGTTGAAACCCTAATTTGGGCTTTGAAAGGGCCTTTCGAGCTTCAAGAGCCAATCATGAGCCAGGAGGCTCAACTGACCTTGCCACTGACCAACTTAGTTACAAAACATACTTTAAATATCCATGCCAAAGTCTCAAGACCATTCGAGACAAGATCGACAGTCATTCAGGGCTTTTGTGATTCAAAGGACCAAACTGCCCTTTAGTCACAAAAGGCCTTATTTTCTATCAAGTCTGGCTCAGAATGCCATGAAATTTTGCAGGGATGTTCCTAGACTCTCTAAAAACCTAATACAAAAAGAACTGACTCAATCTGACTTAAAAACCTACATGTGATAATGACCTCTACCTAATTACCCACAAAGGATAAAACTGAGAACTTAGGGTTTTGATATCCTATTTCACCTCAAATCAAAGGCAACCATTCATGACCATACTCATGGTCAAAAATGGATGTCTACAGCTACTAATAATATAGCTGAATATGAAGCATGTATCCTAGCATTGGAAGCTGCCTTGGAGTTAGGTGTGGAAGAGTTGGAAGTATATGGGGATTCCGCTTTGATCATATGTCAGACTAGTGGGGAGTGGAAGACTCGGGATAAGAAGTTGTTACCCTACCATGAGTACTTAGAGACTTTGGTGAAAGAATTCCGTCGAATCGACTTTTTTTATCTTTCTAGGTTAAAGAATAAGTTTGCGGATGCCTTAGCCACTCTAGCATCCATGGTAGATATCCCTAAAGATGAAGGTGTCACTCCTCTCATCATTGAGTCCCGAGAAGAACCGGCCTACTATTGTGTTATACAAAAAGGAGAGCCGAATGATGGAAAACCGTGGTATTATGACATCCAACAGTTTGTAGAAAAATGGGCATATCCGAAAAAGGCGTCATCCGTAGACAGAAAGACTATAAGAAGGTTAGCCAGTCAATATATTCTGTGTGGGGGAAGCTGTACCGGAGATCACATGATGGAGTGCATCTGTTGTGCGTCAATGAACAAGAAGCTGAAAGAATAGTGTTCGAAATATATGAAGGGACTGGGGCTCCGCATATGAATGGATACATGCTAGTTAAGAAGATCGTGAGACTATGGTATTATTGGTCAACTATGGAAAGGGATTGTCATTTACATGTTAAGAAGTGTCACAAATGTCAAGTGTTTGCAAGTGGAAAACATCAACCCTCGATGCCACTCACTAACATGTCTTCGCCATGGCCATTTGCAACATGGGGCATTAACATCATTGGCAAGGTAACCCCTGCAGCCTCAAATGGGCATGAGTACATCTTGGTCGCAATAGATTATTTCACCAAGTGGGTAGAAGCTGCATCCTACAAGACATTGAATGCCAAGAAAGTATCGAGGTTCATACAGAGTAATATCATCTATCGGTATGGAGTGCCCCACGAGTTCATATCTGATAATGGACAGCATTTCCGAAAAGAAACCGAAGCACTCCTACAAAAGTATAGTATTAAGCATCATCGCTCATCTCCTTATAGATCACAGACGAATGGGGCTGTTGAGGCAGCGAATAAGAATCTCAAGTCGATATTGAAAAAGACCACCGAGACTTACAATAACTGGCATGAGAAATTACCACCAGCACTGTAGGGATATCGTACTTCCATTAGATCATCGACCAGGGCTACACCTTTTTCACTTGTATATGGAATGGAAGCAGTATTGCCTATAGAGTTAGAAGTTCCGTCGTTAAGAATTGCCATGGAAAGTCAACTGGCGGAGGTAGAATGGGTAAGGAACTGGTATGAAGAGTTAGCTCTACTAGATGAAAGGCGATTGAGGGCACTGTACCACATTCAGGGGTATCAAAGAAGAATAACCAAGGCGTTTGGCAAAAAAGTAAAGCACAGAGGTTTGAAGAAAGGAAATTTAGTACTAAAAGAAATCCGAGCACCGATCCATGACCCGCGAGGAAAGTTCAAGCCCACATAGGTAGGCCCTTACATCATCAGAGAAATACTGTCAGGCGGAGCCGTGAAGATTGCAGACATTGAAGGGAATGAATTCTCTCAACCTACCAATTTGGATCAATTGAAGAAGTACCACATATAAAAATAAAAAAATAAATAAATAAAAGAAGCCCGCTAGGTAGAAAACTCGAAAGGGCTGCCTAGGCAAAAGTTAGGGTATTCAAATAAAAAATAAAAAAATCAAGCTCGCTAAGTAGAAAACCTGAAAAGGCTGCTTAGGCAAAAGTTAGAGCAAATAAAAAAAAAAAAAAAAGAAGTGGACTTCTTCAATTTGATTCATGAACTACGAAGACTTGATTCCCCAAAAAAATCATAAAGAGTTAGAGAAAAATGACAAAGCATTGCATCAATGACGGGGATACGTAGGCAGCCCATAAAGTTACTTTGGGTGCGGTCTATTTCTTGTAAAAACACCAAGAGTTTGGTTCAATTGTAATTATTAAGGGATATTTGTTGAGATTTTGATAAAATTGGTATTTATTCATCCATAAAGGGTAGAAACCTTTTGAAAGATTTATTACATGCCATATGTATCCATATTTCCTACTTTCTTCAAATCTTACATTGCTAAAAAAAACAAGAAAATCTCTAATCTACTCTAAGTCCTTCTCGCTCTGCGGGCTTGGGCCTCATTCCCATTTCCCCTATTTCTCTTAGTTGTCCTAACTCGTGACGCATCTGGTGAAAGTGACGAACCTGCCGACTGATCTGTAACTCGAGAATTATAAACGAGGCTTTGAACCTTATCCTTCATAGCCTGTACCTTTGAACCCAAGTCTTGTTTAAGCCAAGCCCGGTACTCCCCATCAAGCCTAAAAGGCCCATTGCGATCCACTACCTGACTCAAACATAAGCCTGAAGCCCATTTCTTCATAGCCCAAGATACCAAAGAATGAGTAGCTGCCTCAACCCCATGAACATGCCCTTTATAGGGAGGTTTATTTGAGCATGACCCATCTGGCGAAGCACACGAGAAGCCCAGTAAAATGATGTATGCTTTAGGCCCATAAGCTTCACCTGACAACATCCTGAAGTGTGTAGTACATACTCTTCACCACAGTCCCATATAGCCACATGCCACTAAATATCTCTCCAAGTCAAAGAAGAGAAGAAAAGAAGATAATCATGTCCTGAATTGAGTGACGCTCAAGAAACAAAAGCTTACGCAAACAATAGGTATGGGACAAGTGTTTGGGCCCATCAAGAGGAGTGATCAGCCTGAGTCTCTCAACCAACCACATCTGAAGAAGAATGGGGCTACCCCTAATGCAAGAAGTAGAGTTGGAGTGGAAGTGGTCAAGCTCATTTAAAGTTTCAGCTAGCACCAGAGGGATGATGTTATGAGACTTCGACAATGGCAGAATGAGTTCACATGTTTCAATGGGTATGAAAATGGTTCCGTTCGAAACAAGGAAACAACCCACTATGCACAAGGCGAGTGCGTACTGGGAAGGCCTATGAAGAGCTAGTGGTTTTCCCCCTTCCCTCAAGAAAAATGAAGCTAGTTTGAGAATATTAATGGAGTTTTCATGGATATATGAAGAAGCTTCCATAGGTAAGAGATCAAAGAGAGAAGAAAAGGTTTGGAAGTAACCTCGACGGATGGTAGGAAAGATGAAGGGACCATTAACAGAGACATTCATCAAGGCACAAAACTCTTCAAATAAAGGACATACCTCTTCACAGTTGAAGCGAAATACATGAAGATCAGAGTCCCAGAAGTGGATCACAGAGTTGAGAAGTTTGTCTTCAAGCTTCACATGACAGAGAAAGAACCACGAAGTCAGGCCGAATCGTGCAAACACTATCTTGTCTTCTGCCCTCATTCTTGCTACGAACAGGTTGACGATCAACTTAAGAGCTTCCATTGTGTTTAGTGTGATGAAAGTGAGCATAGAGGTGTGTTTTTATAGCTTTTTGGCAAAGAAATCTAGTTAGAGGTGAAATAGAACTCTCAAAACGTCAAAATAATCAAAAAATGGGAACGAGGGTCGATGACCATCCCCCAAAGGACGGCCAACCGTCCCTTAGGGACGGCCAACCGTCCATGGAGCGATGGTCATCCATCCCTGATCTAAAATTTTGCTTAATTTTGACTTTTTCGAGACTTTTTGACGTCCGGTTTGACTTTTCGCTCAATTTTCGACAGTTTTGACCTATTTTCGGGTTAAAATTGAACCAAAAAAACAATTGAAACATATTTGTATTCTCATTAGGATATAATTACATGCCAATTAGGGTTTTTAGTGCATACATAGATAAAAGTTACATAGAAAACCCTAAGCGGGCCTCCTATAGGCCTAATGATACAAAACCATCTTCGACTGGATGATTTCCTCGTTCCCCGTGAACCCGATGCCTCGTGATCCCCTCTTGATCCATGGTGCTCTTGTGAAGGCTGGCTCGAAGCCTGCAAACCCAAATATATTGTGTGCATCAAGATTCATGCTTTGAAGTTCCCTAGTCAATGATACACTATATGCCAGCCACTCCTCAGTGTATGATACAGGCACCTGAAAGGTCGAAAGATTCAAAATGTTAAGAGAGAGAAAGCCGCATATGACAAAGGGTGAAAGTATGATAATTACCGAAGTGTAAGAAGGATCAATGTGTGGATATTCATTATAAGGCACTCGAGTGATTGGTCTTTGAACAAAGCTACCATCCTCAATGACTTGCACCTGCCAGGGGACAGGTGGCAAAGAAGGAGCAGAGGATGAAGACTCGCCCTCACTAGGAGCCGTAGTAGCTGTAGGATGGGAGGCATGTTCTTGGGTTCGACGACCCTGCCAAATAAAGAGATATGAAGAATAATGTATAGAAAAGAGGCAAGGCTGTCAAGAGAAAGTTTGATACCTCAGCAGGTGGAAATCCCGATACAAGTGGACGCGTTAGATAGCGCTGACAGAATGTACGATGATCCTCATGCGGACGATAAAAAGCATCTGCAAATACACCAGCCATGGCGTCTGCTAAAGCATGGTCTGTCAATTTATCAGCATGTCTCATAGAAGAAGGAGGTGCATGAGGCACACGGGCAACTGAATAAGACCCACAAAGCTGGGCACGTACTCTTTCCCCAAGGTACCAGTACCTGCCAGAAAGCCCCTCGAACAAGATTCTCTTATGTGACATCTCGATCACAGAATTAAGTCGAGTATGCATGGTACCCCTCCAATGACGCTAAGGATTCCACCTAACCTGAGGACGAGGTATATTAGAGAAAGTTTGAGCTTTGAGAAAAGAAAGCAGAAATGAAGATGGTTACCTTATTGGAACGCAATCCTGCAAGAAAGGCACGACTATAAGCATAATCATGCTTATGGGCAATGGCATTCACCCACCTATCTGGGGCATATCTAGCAAGGGTTAGCCAAGAAAAGTTATTAGCAATCAGTATGAGGCTATTCAAGTCGAGGTACTCATGAGCCCATACCTGCAGAACATGTGCATTGTTAGAAGATGAGTGAAGGGAAGTTCATGATATTTTCTAAAAATAAGCGAGTATACCTCCCAAACGAATCCCATGCCTCCAAAGTCAGTGCATACCCCTCGAGACCGATAGCACATAGTCCTGTACATGGTGGCCAAGGCAGCGCCACCCCAGTCATACTGAGGAATAGTGTCAATGTCCTCCAAACTGGCAAGAAGGCCTAAAGAGGCAAAATCAGCAGTGCCTACAAATAGAGTGCAGGAAAACAAGTACAGAAGGAAGGCCCGCACGATGTAGTCAGGATCTCCTCCTTCAGGCATATTGCTGAATGTGGTAAGAAGAGTGTTTCGGCGAACTGATCTCTTCACGATCTCAATATCGCCTGCCCCAAGAAAGGTATCCAGGTAAGTCGAGTTCTTGCTTGCATTTTCATAAAAATCCAAAGGGCGACCCCCAATGGAAAGTCCTTTGATCATGGTGAAATCAAGGGGAGTCATAGTCATCTCCCCAAATTCGAAGTGGAATGTGTTGGTGGTGTCCCACCAAAGCTCAGATAAAGCCATGAGGGCCTGTCTATCCATAGTGTCAACCCACAGTGAGTCGATAAAGTCTCCGAAACCAAGTCTTCTGATAGTGGCTTTGACATAAAGTTGGAGAGTGTCCATCCTAGCCCACCATCCAATAATGCCCTGAAGGGATGACCGAGTCCCGATGTCGAACTCTGGCTGTAAAGATAAAGATTAATGGATTAGTGGTATAAAGATAAGTTATGCTAATTCTTTGAATCAAGAATACAAAATTAACTCACAAAATGACACATTTTTTTAAAAAAGAAAAAAAAATGTTCAAATTTTATTTCTCAAATGGTTTGTCAATTGTGAGTTATTCAAAAAAATATATACCATGATTAATGTAGTTAATTTTGGTATTTTCAATTTTACATCAAGAATTAGCATAATTCATTTAAAAATGCCATATGACTTCTTTTCATGAAAATTGAATTGGAAATAAAAATACTAAGAGAATAGAATTTTGAAAATCATGAAAGTTTTGAAATAAAAGTCATGAAAATGACACTTTATGCAATAATATTTTGAAAAATAAGCTAAGTCTTAATTCATGCAAATTTTTGATATGTGCATTACTTAAAGTGTTTTGAAAACTTATCATGATATGATTATTTTGAAAACATGTGAAAAAGCATGATATGATGAATTGATTTGAAAAATTGAAAATTGTCCCCTTTAGGCATTTTATCAAACACCTAGTATGCACATTTTTGAAAAAGATTGTAAAAACTTGTCATGAAGCTTTTAGAGGTATCCAAATGATGTTTGAAACATATTTGAATCATGGCATGAGAAATTTAAATAAAAAAAATCAAATTCTAGTCTCTTGGGAATTTTATCAAACACTTGGTGGGCAACCTTTCAAGCTTGTGAAGCTAGTAAAATGGGGCTCCCAAGCTTTGCCAAATACAAATTTCATGAACACAAGTCATCAAACAATATCCAAAGATCAATATCAAAGCATCTAGACATCAATGATTCAATGAGAGAGCATGGGAAGTAAGCTTACCTCTTGAAGAGTATGGATGTGGGAGAGATGAGCATTATGCTCCAATAGCAAGCTTGAGTTGTTGGGATCATAAGAAGGTGCTTTGTAGCTCTTCATCTTCATGTATGGGTACTTTGATTCATACCTATTTGCCATGAGTATAGGTAGAAGATGAATTTGAGAAAATGGGTATATGTGTATTTGGGTTTTGGATCCCCAAATTGAAATGCAAGGATGAAATCCTAGGCTTTTGATTCACAAATTGGAGTGATTAGCAACACTTGGGGTGTTTGAGAGTTGATTTGGGTGGAATGAAGTTGAAATTGATGGATTTTTGAAGAAATTGGAAAATTCTAGAGAAAAAGTCTCAAATTGAACAAAGGAAGCATGAATGAGCAAATGAGGATCAAACCACCTAAATGGGGAGTTGAGGGCTCGGGTGGCCATCCACCTTAGACCGCTGGCCGTCCTTGGTTGGATGGTCATCCATTCTTGAGCCAAATTTTGACTTTTTGTGGGTTTTTGAAGCCCATTAGGCCCAATTTTGACTATTTTGGCCTATTTTGACCAAGTTTGATTCATTTTCTTTCAAAAATTGATTTAAGAAAGTGCATTTGATTGAGATTGAATGATATTTGATGAGTTGATGAGAAATGAAGAAGATTTGGTGCTTACCAATGTGAGAATTGAGCAATTGTGAATAGGAAAGTTCACATAAAATAATGAATTTTTGGTTGAAAACCAATGAGATTTAGAATTGAATAAATGAAAAGATTGTATAAATAAGTTTGTAATCATGAAATGGTTATGAATACATTTGATTTGATAAGCTTGTAAAACCCATGAAGGGAATTATAGAGGTGAGTGAACCCATGAAGGGAAAGGCTAATGAGAAAAGCCCATTTTCAAGGCCCAAAACCTTGAAATCATGAAGTATTGATGAAGTATACATGAAATGTATGTAAATGATATTTCTAGTAATGAGTCGAAGACTCCCAATTTTTTATGATAATTGGAAATGCAATTTTCAAAAGGATTGAAAATCCTTAAGTTGACTAGAAATGAAATTTCTAGTAATGAGTCGAAGACTCCCAAATTTTGATATGATAATTGGAAATGCAATTTCCAAAAGGATTGAAAATCCTTAAGTTAACTAGAAATGAAATTTCTAGTAATGAGTCGAAGACTCCCAAATTTTTTATGATAATTGGAAATGCAATTTCCAAAAGGATTGAAATCCTTAAGTTAACTAGAAATAAAATTTCTAGTAATGAGTCGAAGACTCCCAAATTTTTTATGATAATTGGAAATGCAATTTCCAAAAGGATTGAAAATCCTTAAGTTGACTAGAAATGAAATTTCTAGTAATGAGTCGAAGACTCCCAAAATTTTTTATGATAATTGGAAATGCAATTTCCAAAAGGATTGAAAATCCTTAAGTTGACTAGAAATGAAATTTCTAGTAATGAGTCGAAGACTCCCAATTTTTATGATAATTGGAAATGCAATTTCCAAAAGGATTGAAAATCCTTAAGATGACTAGAAATGAAATTTCTAGTAATGAGTCGAAGACTCCCAAATTTTTTATGATAATTCGAAATGCAATTTCCAAAAAAATTGAAAATCTTTGAGATAACTAAAAGTGAAACTTCTAGGAAGAGAGAATTTGAAGCGAAGCTTTCAAAATAATTTTGATAATTGATTTGATTATCCCTATTTTGTCGTGTCAAAAATGGGATGTCATTGTTTTCGTTGATATTCACTGGCGAAGCCATGAACATCAACGAGGGGCTTCTGTAGACATCCATTTTTGACCATAAGTATGGTCATGAATGGTTGCCTTTGATTTGAGGTGAGATAGAGTGTCAAAACCCTAAGTTCTCAGTTTTACCCTTTGTGGGTAATTAGGTAGAGGCCATTATCACATGTAGGTTTTTAAGTCAGATTGAGTCGATTCTTTTTGCATTAGGTTTTTAGAGAGTCTAGGAACATCCCTGCAAATTTTCATGACATTCCGAGCAAGGCTTGATAGAAAATAAGTCCTTTTGTGACTGAAGGGCAGTTTGGTCCTTTGAATCACAAAAGCCCTGAAAGACTGTCAATCTTGTCTCGAATGGTCTCGATGCTTTGGCATAGATATTCAAAGTGTGTTTGGTAGCTAAGTTGATCAATGACAAGATCTGTGGAGCCTTTTGGCTCATGATTGACTCTTGAAGCTCGAAATGCCCTTTCAAAGCCCAGATTAGGGTTTCAACTGGAAGCGACCGGGATTCGATATTTTTATCAAACCAAAGCCTTCAAAGGCTTCAAAACACTTTCCTAAAATATTTTAAAACTTGTTTCAAGAATAAGAAATGATTTCGAAAGCAATCGGTTAGCAAATTTCAAAATCCTAATTTGGGCCCGGCAGGCCCTAAACAACTAATCGGTCGATTTTTCCCTAAACCTTTGACATCGGTCAATGCATTTTCACTTCAAACACTTCTTAAAACATGGAGAATCGAATCACGATCGTTTCGACGCTTGAATCGTTAAACTTGGACTTAAAACGGGCCCGAAAAGCCGAAAAAAGCCGAAACCGGGACGAAATGGGCTGAGATAGGCCCACACATGCTAAAAATAGCATGGAGGACCGATGGCCGTCCACCTAGGGACAGCCAACCGTCCATGAGGGACGGCCAACCGTCCTAGGGTGGATGGTTGTCGATCCCCTCAGCCAATAAATGCCAGTTTTGAGTATTTTTTCTGCCCGGGACTCTTCCAAGCCCTGCCATGTGTCCAGTTCGGCCATGTGGACTTTTGGATGAGTATGAACACCTTGGAAGACTGATTTTGAGCCCTTGGATCATTCCTAAGGGATTCAAACTCAACCATTGATCAAACCCAGGCTTCCCTATAAATAAAGGGCCCTGAAATCAGTTTCAACACACAGAAATAAGCTTTAGAGAGCTAGCTTGGAGAGTAGAGGCTTGAGCAATTGCACAAGCTTCCCCCATAGCACTCTAGCTTAAGTTTTAAAGTCTTTGAGGTCCTTAGAGTCCTTGGAGCTTGAAGAGAAGGCTTGGAGCTTGAGGAGAAGGCTTGAAGCTTGAAGGCTTGAAGGCAGAGGTTAGTAGTTTTCTTTTTTGTTCTTTTTCTTTTTCTTTTTTAATCATGTTAGGTTAGGTTTTTATTTTCTTAGTATGCATAGGGTTTAGTTTATTGTTAGTATGCATAGGATATAGTTTATTATTAACATGCATAGTTTAGGTTCTATATTAGTTTGCACAATAGGCTAGCTTATTTTTATATGCATACTCCTCTTCTTCCATTCTTATGTTATCATACCATATTAGGATTGAGTGTCTAGGATTAAATGTTCATATTTAGAATCCCTTTTTTTATGCATAATAGGATTTTTAGTGTATAGAAATGCATGTTTAAGTCTTTTATATTAGGTTGTTAGCCTATTCAAGTGAAGTATTAGTATTGTTCTTATTATGGTTTTTTTTTTATTTTTTTTTTTATCACTTGGGATGTTTGATTGATATATAAAATGTGTTCGAGGGAACATGCAAAAGTAAGTCACTTCCCTTATGATTAAATGTCAAGTTTTGATGGTAGTTTAGTATGCATATTTGGTTGCATTTAGTACATATTTTCATCACTTTTTATTCATTATTTTAGGGTTTTAAGTACACTTTTTGGTTACTTTTAAATCTGTCCTTGGATTTAAAGTGTATTAAAACTCACTTTTTAGGCCAAAATCAACATAGAAACACGCTTAAGTTCACATAGCTAACTTAATTAGATTGCATTTAGGCCATTTTCATGCATTGTTTATAATCTTTTATGCAATTTTATTTATTTTTCCAGAAATCCCAGCATGCATATCATAGTGTTTTAGGTATTTAGACTAACCTAGGATTAGCTAGA
>JAESVK010051528.1:0-10538 GCA_017140935.1 Hamamelis virginiana | reverse complement strand
TTGTCGCGACTCAGGTATTATCTCCTTTAGATAATTCCTATACTTTAGGTCCGCGTTTCATTGATTCTTCTGCTATTGCTTCTGTTGAGTCTATTTTTCCAAAACACCATGACGAAACCTTTGTTTTTGAAAATCCTGATTCTAGAATATTTTCTGCTCTAGAAGGTACCATTAGGTGTTGGCCAACCACTGTTCCTGGTTGGAATGAGTGGTTCGACCGAATTGCTGCGGTCAAGGCCGATGAATGGAAAACCTCTGGTTTGTATGAGGTTATATATTTTTCTAGGTCTCCCATTACTTTAAATCGACCTCTTCTTCTTTCTTCCCTCTGTTTTTGGTCTGTTTCAACCAACAGTTTTCATTTTAATAAAGGCATGATGACCCCAACATTATTGGACTTGGCCGCTTTATTCGGTCTTCGTCCTCATGGGGGTTACGTGAATGCCAGTACCTCCTTTCCTGAGGATGATAGTTCCTTCCCAATTTTTGACCGAAAACACTCATCTTACAGAAATTTTATTTCCAAATTTAATCCAAAAACAGGTGATATATCTCAGACCGAGTATATTGCCTTTTTGTTGTTTTGGATAAGTAAATATTTGTTTTGTACTGCGGCCTTTCAAGTAGTGAAGGCCGATTTGAAATTGGCCTATTTTCTTAGCCATGGTCATAAGGTTTCCCTAGGCCCGCTCGTTTTGTCTAGTCTATATCGTGGGATTTATCATCTCTTGACTTCTGACTTTAAAACCTGGGGTGGCCCTTTATGGATGCTTCAGATCTGGCTTTATGCCTATTTTCCTCCAATAAGTCCAACTTTTTCGTTTCGGCCTAGCGTGCCTTCTCTAGGTCATCAATTCATTCATCATACAGGCGTACTTCCTTCTTTTTCTTCTTGTTTCAAATTTTTCTTCTTTGATAAAGACCGATCCCGTTTTTTCATTTATGACAATCCTAAATTTCTCCCTTTGTGGGTAATCCAAGCCATTGATTTTTCACTTCGGCCTGTGCCTTTACTAAATTTTTGGAGTAGCGTTTTGACTGCTAGGGACATTCATCATAGAGTCATCATTGAGAAGTCTGCTAATAACCGTTGTGGGGTAGAAACTTATAACCCTCACTATGTAGCTCGCCAATTTGGCTTGATACAATCCATTCCCTTCCCAATAACCTTTTCAGTCAACTGTGGTTCCTTGGAGAGGCCAGCACTCGTAAAAGAAGCTGATGTGGAGGGGGTGGACCGAATTTATTCAATAATTCGGCCTGCATCAGTTCCTCCATTTCCCATTAATGAAGATGCCACTGCAGAATTTGATCATTTTTGGTCTGAGTATCTGAGGCCGTACCGGTCGAATGAGTCTGTTGATAGATTCCTTCTTAACTGTACATCTGATAGTGAATCTAGCAGCACTGACCATTCATCTTCTCTTCAGTCTGCAGGAGACAAGAAACAGAAGAAGAAAAAAGGTATTCCTCTTGACCAGTATGAAGATTATCAATCGGTCTTGGCTTTTGAGAAATTTTATGGGATCAAATGGGTACAATCTAGATTTAGTCAAATTCTTGATGAAATGCAAGATGTAATTTTAAGAAAGAAAAGTTTACAAAAAGATTTATTTTTTGAAAAACATCGGTTTAAAAGACGAATAAATTGGGATGCCTTTCATGACCGTTTTAATTCTTTTTTGGAAAACCATAGACCGAATATGCCTTCCACTTCACTAAGTATAGCCGATTTTGTACCTATTGATCCCATAAATCGGCCACCTGAATCAACATCTGATGGTGTTACGTGGAGTGGTCACTTCGCAAACTGGCAAGAAGTCCGAATGTGGAAGGATCGTTCCGTGTATACGCCACTTGATGTTCGATTTAGAGTGGGTAAGTTTTTATCATTTGTGGGTTTTATTTTCGATCTGACTGATCCTGAATTCTTATTTCTTGCAGCTGGCCGATATGCTGAGGTTCAAGAACGGCCACTGGCACCTCTCGAGCCAATTCTTTCTTCAGAAGAAGAAGATGCGCCGGTTGATGCTAATCCTCCTCCCCCTCGCCAACCTAAAAGGAAGGCACCAAGCAAGGCCACAGTCAAAGCTCCAGTGGCCAAGGTGGCCAAGGTGGCGAAACAGTCTAAAGGCCGACAGGACATGGATTCCCTTTTTCAATCCTTAGTCCAACAAAGTCAGCCTACCCCTTCTGGGTCCCAGACAGACACAACTCGCATGCCAACGAGTGAACCCTCTTCCCAACTACTCAGACGGTCATCTCAGGCCGATTCGGGCACTCAAGCTGCTATAGACTCCCCTCTTCCTGCTATTTATCCTTCCCCAATCCGGTCGTCAGCCACACTGAACACACCTCCTTCAGGTCCTAGTCAAAGTCGGCCTACCTTGGTCGACCCTAGTGACACATTGGCTTGGCTGCGATCGTTTTTGGGTGAATCTGCAGAACCTGTGAAGCCTCCAACTCCGAAGCAGACTGACGTTTCTGAAGCAAAGAGCTATCTGACGGCCGTTTCGACCATGGCTCTTTCTGATGCATGCAAGGAGTCAGACCGAATAAGGTCTTCTGCTGATGTTCTGCTATCCTCTCCTGATCTTACCCCAGGCTTAAGTGCAAACCTTCAGGCCTTTGTGTCTTCTCTTGCGACTATATTCGTGAGTTATGAACAAGCCTGTAAGGAGATCGAAGAAGGGGAAAAGAATCTTCAAAGGGGTGAAGATATGAAGGCCGAGGCTAGGGTACATTTGAAGAACATGGAGAGCTTCCAAATGATGATCCAGGAGAGCGGGAGGACTATTTCTGCCATAGCTGACCGAATAGAGAATTTGAAGAGGGAACTCTATGACTTGCAGCGAGGGATTGAGAAGGCTGAAGAGGTGAAGGCAAAAGCTAATGAAGATATGATCAATACGGCCAGGACTGCTGAAGAATTATCAAGATCACTTAAAGCTCACAGTACTCAAATGGAAAAAACAAGGATCCAAGTGAAGTTAGCTTCTAATAGATCGGCCTCTGCTATGGCTGACTGGGTAAAAGCAACGGACTCCTTGAAGTTTTCTCTGAGTGTACCTTTACCAGCAGATCCTCCATTGGTCGGCCTTGAAGCCTCTCAATCCCAAGTTGCCGTTGAAGTGGCCGAAATAGAAAGCAATCCTTTGGCCCTTGAGCCAGTTGTACCCCCATCTTAGTTTTATTTTTCTGAACAATTTTATCTGGCCGTTGAGCCTTTTGGATTATGACAATAATTTTCGGTCATTTGGCCTTCTTGTATTCCAGTTACTTTTGACAATACAATTACTTTTGATTTTTTAATCTTTTGCGGTCAAAAGGTGACTCGCTATTATATTATGCTTCTCTCTTTTGTTATTTCGGCCTCTTAGCCGTTCTTTGTTAATATGCCTATTGTTCATATATCTCTGTAACATTGTTCCCACATGGTAGGATGATACTTCTTAAGATAGCGGCCGTTAATTGGCCGATTATGAATGTTTGAATCCATATCCTGCAAGTGATAGGCTCCACCTTTTAATACTTTATAAATTTTAAAAGGTCCTTCCCAATTTGGGGACCATTTTCCAAATTCATTACTCTTGGTACCGACTGGTAAAATAACTTTCCAGACTAGATCATTTTCAACAAACGTTTTAGGTCGAACCTTCTTATTATAAGTTCTAGCGACCTTATCTTTTTGTGCTTTTAAATGATCAAGTGCCATAAGCCTAATTTCATGAAGGTCTTCAAGTTCGGCCAACATGGCATCTGAATAATCTTGATTTGATAAACCATTTTGTTGCGCCACTCTCATTGACCGAACTGTTATTTCCATTGGTAAAACGGCATCATGACCATAAGTCAACTCGAAAGGAGTTACTCCTGTACTTTCTCTTTTAGAATTCCTGTATGCCCATAATGCTTCAGACAAGAACTCATGCCAAACCCTTGGGTTATTTTCTACCATTTTTTCAATATTGAGTTTCAGAATTTTGTTGGTTGATTCGGCCTGTCCATTGGCTTGAGCATAATAAGGTGTTGAATGAATTATTTCAAAACCATATTCTTTTGCAAAAGCCATTACTTCACTACCAGTAAAAACTGATCCTTGATCGGCCGTAATTGTTTGCGGAAGCCCGAATCTGTGGATGATGTTTTCTTTGAGACATTTTATTATTTCGGTCTGTGTGACCGTTTTTAGGGGAATAGCCTCAACCCATTTTGTAAAATAATCAGTGGCAACTAAAATGAATGCATGTCTTTTAGAAGATGGTGGGAAAATTTTACCGATTATATCAATAGCCCATCCTCTAAATGGCCAAGGTTTTACAATGGGGTGTAGTGGAACAGCAGGCACATGTTGAATTGGGCCATACCTCTGACAAGCTTGACATCCTTTAGCATACTTTATGCATTCATTAAATGAATTCGGCCAAAAATAACCGTACCGTCTTATAAGCCATCTCATCTTTATGCCGGCTTGGTGTGCGCCGCATATTCCTTCATGAACTTCGGCCATAACCTGCATTGCTTCTTCTTGTGATATGCAGAGTAGTAATAGGCCGTCAGGGCTCCTTTTATACAATTCGTCATTTAACAAAACAAATTTCAACGAGAGCCTCTTAATTTTGATGTCAGTCTCTTTGGTCGGATCTTTTAAATATTCAATGATAGGGAATCTCCAATCATTTTGAGTAATATCTAAATTCATTATTCCGTGGTCGACTAAAAATAGAATTGAAGATTCAACTCTTCTTTCAATTGTGACCATCTTTTTGAATATCCCTAATGGAATTTTGAAACCTGAGGCTATTTGGGCCATTTCATTGGCCTCGTTATTTTCATCTCTTGGAATAAATTGCATTTCGACCTCGATAAAGCGGTCAATTAAATCTTTGGCTTTGTAATAATATTTAATTAGGGACTCACTTAAACATTTATATTCCCCTGTTAATTGTTTAATAACAAGTTGGGAGTCCCCCTTAATTTTTACAGCCACTACCCCTAAATCAAGTAAAATCTCGAGGCCTATAATTAATGCTTCATATTCGGCCTGATTATTTGAGCATTCGAAATCCAATTTAAGGGAAAAACAAGTTACCTTTTTTGTAGGCGAAATGATAATAATTCCTGCTCCAGCACTTTCCTCCGTTCTTGAACCATCAAAAGTCAGGGTCCAAGGTGCCAAACCAATATTACCAATCTCAATACATGGAAATATTTCTGGCGCAAGATCGATATTGGGATGATCAGCTAAAAAATCGGCCAACGCCTGGCCTTTTATTGCCTTTTGAGGGACATATACTAGTCTGAATTCAATCAACACTAGCGTCCATTTGGCGATTCTTTTTCCTCTCACAATCGGTCTATTAAGCATGTATTTAATAACATCGGTCTGAGAGATAATATAGACTTCGAAAGGAATCATATAATACCTTAATTTAATACAAGCAAAATATAAACAGAAGCATAGCTTCTCAACCGCATTGTACTTTATTTCTAAATTGTTCAAAGATTTACTTAAATAAAATACGGCTTGTTCGAAGCCGTTTTCTTTGTCCTGGGCCAACATAGCACCCAATGAGCTTTCCGAGGCCGATATGTATAATTTGAGCGGCTTCCCTTTTATTGGCGGCATTAAGATAGGTGGTTTGCATAGATATTCCTTTATCTTTTCGAAAGCTTCCTGGTGATGCTTTTCCCACACGAAATCATCCTCTGACCGAATCTTTAACAGTGGTGAGAATGCTCTGGTTTTGCCTGCACAATTAGAAATAAAACGGCGCAAGAAATTAATTTGGCCGAGGAATCTTTGTAACTCTTTCTTATTAGATGGAGCATTAGCATTTTGAATGGCCTTGGTTTTATTGATATCGACCTCAATACCTTTTTGGTGGACTAGAAATCCTAAAAAATTACCGGCCGACACGCCGAATGCACATTTTAAAGGATTCATCTTCAATTTGTGTTCTCTCATCTTTTCAAAAGACTTTTTAAGATTTAAGAGATGTGTTTCAATATTGGTCGATTTGACCACTACATCATCCACGTAAACCTCCATGAATTCTCCAATGAATTCATGGAAAATAACATCCATTGCTTTTTGATAGGTCGACCCAGCGTTAATTAGTCCAAAAGGCATGACTACCCATTCAAAAGTACCAATATTACCAGGACACCTAAAGGCGGTCTTGGATATATCTTCTTCGGCTATAAAGATTTGATTATAGCCGGAATGGCCATCCATAAAGGACAACATTTGATATCCTGTGACCGAATCAACCAGCATATCGACTACTGGCATAGGGTACTCGTCTTTGGGAGAGGCTTTATTAAGGTCTCGGAAATCAATGCATACCCTAAGTTTCCCATTTTTCTTTATTACTGGGACTATATTTGATATCCAGTCCGCATATTGGGCAGGCCGTATAAATTTGGCCTTGAGTAATCTATCAATTTCCTCCTTGACCTTTGAATGGATTTGTGGGGCCATTCTTCTTGGTGGTTGTTTATATGGCCTAAATCCTTTTTTGATTGGTAGTTTATGCTCGACTAAAGATCGGTCAAGGCCTGGCATCTCATCGTAATCCCAAGCAAAGCAATCTCTATATTCTTTTAATAAGTCAATCAATAGGATTTTATCTTTTTCTGGCAGGCTTTGATTAACATATATCGGCCTATTCTCTCCTAGAGAAACTTCTTGTAATGGATCTTTAACTTCGGCCGCTTCGTCATTAAGTCTTTTTGGCTCAAGATTCAAATCTTGCCATGTAATTTCATCGATGTTTTCATCGACGCAGTCAGCTAGACTAGCCGACATATTTCTGGTGGCTTCAGATTCGATTAAGTACGCTGTAATCCGAGCCAAAGTTTCTTTGCATTTTTCTTTTGTCGTCTGATCCATGAATAACTTTGGAAAATTAATTTAGGCTATCTACGTCCAGAGAGGATGTAGCGACCTTGGTCGGTCGGCCATACTTATCTATACCGGAGAATTGTAGTGGCATAGCTCCAAAATTATATAATCTTGACTCAACAACATTAGTTGGAATCGGGAAAGGATTATTGTCCGCTTTAATTAATTCGGCCTTACAATCCTTCCACATGATTAACATTTGATGCAAAGAAGAGGGGACACACATATTAGCATGTATCCAATCCCTTCCCAGCAAAGCATTATAGTTGGCCTCTGAGTCCATTACGAAGAACGCTGTTAATCTAGATGTACTGCCAACTGCTACTTCTATAGGAGTTATTCCTAATGGCCGTACTGGGCTACCAGTAAAACTGGCAAGCGAAATTTCGGCCGGTAGAAGGTCGACCTTTGTTTTCCCTAATCTCTTGAAAACGGAAGTTGGTAAAATATTGACTGAAGCCCCATTATCAATCAGGACTTTAGAAATTGGTTTTCCGTTGAAATTAGCTTTTATATACAGTGGTCGAAGATGTTTAGTCATGTTACTTGCCGGTTTTGGGAAACAAATCCCACCGCAAGTCATACCTAATTGTTGTTCGACCAAAGATTCTGGCCGACTATCATTTGAAGATAAACAAATGGTTAATCGGCCATCTATTTTAACATCTATATCATCTTCTAGATATTTTGGTTGGTCTTGTTTTGCTTGAAATTCATGAGGGAGAGTGAAGACCATATTTACCTGAGTTTCAATGGGCAATGTCCCGAATTGGATGAAATGTTCTCCAGGTTGCCTCTGATTATCTTTTTCTTCTTTTCGACCACCAGGTTCTACTTTGCCCCCTTTGTTGTTATCAGCCCGAACCCACTTGTTCTGGCCAATTCTGATACCTCCTGTTCTTGCTAGAATTTGCTTTCTCTGTTCTGCGAATCTCCTATGTGCACGCCTCAATTGGGTTTTGGTTAATTCGGTCTCCCTGTACTGAGGGAACTTAGGATGTCTAACTTGCAACCATTTGTTGTTAGGCTGTGTCTGTGGAGGTTTGACCATTCTAGGTTGAGGAGATATTTCCATTTTCGTCCCAGGGGATGGTGGCTTTTCTTTATTTCCTTTGGCCATCCAGGCCTGAGGGGGTTTTTCGGCCTTATTTTTTGGGGATGGTAGCTTCTCTTTGGAGTTAACCTTCTTTTCAGGTGGAGACTTGTCGGTCTTGCTTCCTGATGATGTTCCTTTTTTGTCGCCGGTATTGCTTGATCCGGCATCCTCAAGTAGCAAGTCGTTTTTCAGAGATACTTTAAAACTCATTCCTCGAGGGCTGAAGGCCCTCTTGACCTCTCTGGACCCAATTTTGCCTTTATGGTCCTGGGCTAGGAACTCAAAATCCGGTTTATAATCTCCCATTAATGGTCGACGGCGTTTGTTTTCAATGATAGTTCGTTCGACCACATGTGTAGCATTGGCAAAATGCGATTGCTGCTTTGGCCTAGCCAACTCCATGAAGCATCTTCCACAATGAACTGGATATCCATTGATTAAGCTATATTGCTGGAGTGATTGCTTCGACCATTTCCTATACTTGTGATAGGTACCTGTAAAAGCATAATCTGCCGGATTCGGCTCCTTCCTCGTGATGCTGAGTCTTCTCATGGCCGGTTGCTTAAGAGATTCGGCCTCCACGTGATTGTCCGAGGTGATTTTCCCTTTACCTTTTTCTTTAGCCGCGTCTGGTGTTGGTGGGGCGGCCACTTGCTTTTTTGACTCCTGCGTATACAGCATGTTAATAGAAAACTCTGGAGGGAAAGGATCATCCTCGTCAATTACATTCACATTTTTATCGGTTTCACTGAACTTCAACTTTTGTTCACCGATAGATTTTTGGATTGCATCTCTCAGAACGATGCAATTGTTTGTATTATGTGACCATAAGTCATGCCATTTACAATATTTTTTATTTTTTATCTCATCCCTTGATGGTATGACATGGTTTTCAGGTAACTTTATCTGTCTATCTTTGAGTAGAAAGTCAAAGATCTGTTCTGTTTTTGTGACGTCAAAATCGTATTTTTTCTCTTTATAATTATTGCTATTCGGTCTCTTTTGACCGTTTGACTTTGACTCCGTAACATCTGATTTAGCCCGTACTAGGGCTTTGCATGAATATGGCCTTGTTAGAGCTAATTCGGCCAAGGCGATTTCATTTTCTTGGTCTTCCTCATCATCATTGGCGGCCTCAAGGTAACCAGTATCTCTGTTTTGGTTCCTATAATAGGTCCCTCTAGAGGATATCTTCCTCTGGTTTTCTTCTTCAAGAATTTTTTCGTATCTAGAAACTGATGATAAGAGGTGTCCTAGGTCGATGAATTCTTGACCCACGAATCTTTTTCTATTTTCCATATTAAGGCCACCCATTACCATTTTTACACAATCAGATTGTAATAAGGTGGTCCTACATTTATTCTCTGCAGTACGGAATCTAGAGATAAATAGCTCTATTTTCTCTCCTGGCTCTTGACACATGCGAGCCAAATCTCCGACCGTAACTTCGGCCTCTGCTCTGTAGAATCTAAGATGGAACATACGTTCCAATTCCTGCCACGTTGTTATTGACCCAGGTGGCAGGTTTACATACCAGTCAAAGGCCGAACCCGTCAAGGAGTTAGAAAATAACCTTAATTTGAGGAAGCAATTGGCCGCAGCTATCCCACACTGGGTAGTGAATCGGCCAACATGTTCGTAGGTGGATTGTTTGTTATCTCCCGAAAATAATGAGAAGTCTGGAACTTTGTACTGTCTCGGGAATTCGTATAGTTGGTCGATATAATCTGGATATGGTTTGCTATACGCGGTCCTGATGTTAGGACTACATAGTCCACCCATTTGTTCCCTAATTATTTCGGTGACCTCTTCCCTATTGAGGTAGGGCCGATTTGGATGAATTGGTTCAAACATATTTCCACCTAGCTGGTTTCCTACAGGATATTCGGCCATATTTTGTTGGCCGTACATGTGATGGACATGTGGTATAGGCATGGGATTTTGTGGAGTTTGGACTTGAGGGTATCCCTGCATATATTGCCCACTATTCTCCATAGGCCCCATTGGTACATTTTGAACTGGAGCACTGAAATTCGGTTGCCCCCCAGCATTTGTTGCTTGGGTTTGGCCGAACACCTGTTGCCCCCCAGGTATTGGGGAATTTGTAATGTTATTCGGTGCATAATTCATAGGAACTTCCTTTGTTCCACTTGGGCCAATATGTGGCCTATACACAGGATTATTGTAAGTCGTGTGTGTGGGTGTATTGAACAATTGGTTTTGGTTGATATTGCCCATTTGACTTACTGGTTCAAAATTTGCGTTCGGCCTTTGTTGTATTTTAACTTGGCCGTATTGAAAATTCTGATTTTCTGCCATGTCTATATTGCGGCCTCTATTTCTAACATTTGAGGCCGAGTCTTGATTCATAGCTGGACCGAGTTTTTCGGTCATAAAATCGATTACCCTATCCATATTCGACTTCAGACCACTGGCCACCATTTGGTTAGACTCTGTAAAAGTCTTTAGAATGTTGGCCATTTGGGTCATCATTGCTTGGCTTTGCTCATGCATTCTCTCATCAAAATGCATCCT
>JAESVK010051507.1:1201-14034 GCA_017140935.1 Hamamelis virginiana | reverse complement strand
GCGGGAAAGTTATCCCTCGACGCTTCAGACTCTTTCTCAAATGCAGGTTCTTTCTCTATTTCCCTCTCTTTCTCTCTCACTTTCTCTTTCTCTTTCTCCCTCTCTATCTCTTTCTCTATCTCTCCCACTTTATTATCTACCACCTTCCCACTACGCAAGACTGAAACAGCCTTAACTTCCTCATTAATATGTGGGTTCTGAGAAGTGGAACTCTCAGCTACAAAAGCTCCCTTGGGATTGGCAACAGCCTGACTCGGGAATTTCCCTTCCTCTCTGCGACTAAATGAAGCCGCTAGTTGACCCATTTGGGTTTCTAACTTTGAAATGGATTGGGAATGGGAATGAGTGAGTTGTGCTGAAGCCTCTAGACTTTTCAAGGTAGCTAGGACTTGTTCCTCAAAACCAGGAGTTCTATGAGGTTGTGGTGGTGGTTGAGTCACAGCTTGACTCTGATATTGGGTTGCAGGTGCTTGAGGAGCACCATAACTGGGGTACTGGGATTGCATCAATGGTGGTCTATAGGGTTGACTGATAGCAGGATTACTGCTATATGGGGGTCTTGCGGGCTGACTAGGATTGGATCCTCTAGGCTGGCTAGACCACTGGAAATTGGGGTGAGTCTTCCACCCAGGGTTGTAAGTATTGGAATACGGATCATTCCTAGGTGGTGCATATCCTTGAGCAGCATTAACCTGCTCTTGGACAAACTCAGGGTACTGGCCTGCCATAGGACAATATGGGGTCTCGTGAGTGGGGTCAGTGCAAATATTGCACACCAAGTTGACAGGTTTCACATGGGCTTTTGAAGATTGCCCTTGTGCCGCGATTAATTGGTCAAGCTTTTGAGACAGAGCCTCAACTTGCTTATTTGCCAAAACTTGTGTGTCCACATCATAAATACTGGCCTTTTTGGGAGGCGGTTTCTTTGCTAACGCATCATCACGGTTACCTAAAGACATTGAGGCCATGTGGAACGAATCCTCACTCAACGCTTCAAATAATGCCCACATTTCATCCTCATCTTTACTTAAAATGGCTCCCCCACAGGCAGATTTCACTGTCTGTGTGTCACCCTCTGTCAAACCTCTAACAAAAGACTCAATGATTTGCCACTTGGGTACATCGTGATGGGGGCATAATCTAAGGAGTTCCTTCATTCTTTCCCAGGCTTCATGGAAAGATTCCTGTTCATGTTGGACGAAGTTGGTTATACCTCGTCACATCTGATGTGTTTTACCGACAGAGTAAAATCTAGACAGGAATAGCTTTTGAAGCTGTTCCCAAATTGTGATAGGGACAGGGGTTTGGAGAGTACAAAGCCAGTGTTTGGCCTTGTCTTTCAAGGAAAACGGGAATAAGAACAATTTCAGGGATTCTGGATGGAACCCCTGAATTCTGATAGTAGAACAAATTCCTAAGAATTCCTGCAAATGGTCGTATGGGTTCTCTCTATCTAACCCATAGAACGTAGGAAGCATCTGAATGGTAGCATGCTTAATCTCATAGATGAGATTCTCAATGTGTGGAATTTGGATACAGGAGGGTGGATTAAAACTATTGGGCATGAAGTGATCCCGCAAAGTTTTAAGACCTGGTGGTGCTTGAATATTATCTGCTGGTAACATGGCAGTGTGTGCAGATGATTCAGCCATTTTTAAATGATGCAAAGGTACCGACTCGCTGGACTGGCTTTGAGATGCTTTAACAGCTCTCAGAGTTCTTTCTAATTCAGAGTCTATAGGAATTACGTTTAATGACAACGACCTTCTACCCCGCATAAAATATGTCACCACAGAAAATCACGGAATTACAATAAACAAATTGTGAGCAGTTAATCTTTAGCTTTTAATTTGTTATTTTAAGCGCGCGGGAGTGAAGCTCCCAATTCCTGATTTCAGCCACCTGTCGTTAAAGGAGAAAGAATAATGAATAACAAATAATAATTATAATATCTAGATATTAACAGTATAAAAGAATATATATATAGTAATATAACCAGTATTAATATTTACTACTTAAATTAAATCCAAATTTCTTTTTAAATACACCGTAGTTCCCCGGCAACGGCGCCAAAATTTGATCGACTCAGACGACGAGGGAGATTATTCCCCGTCAGTGATCAGAATTAATAATTTATAAAACCGCGTGACAATTAATCTCAATTCGATTGTGACTAGTGAGCACGGGTGTCGAACCACTGGGAAATGCAGGTTTATATTAAAAAGACCTTTTAGAGTTAATTCAAGCGGAAAGAATAATGTCAATTAAATTGGTTGGTGGAATTGCTCCGATTGGGTCGAAGCGGAAACTTAGTAATTTAAATAAGCTTAATAAAAATGCAGTTAAGTTGGTGGATTGAGCGGAACTTGGGTGAGAAGCCCATTGAATATCAATTAAACAATTTATGTTTATAAAATCCACACTATAGTAATTATGTATGGTGGTTCTTCCAACTACAAGAAGGAAGTCCCAAAAAGATTATGAATACAGGACCGGCAAGTTTATCCCCGAAAAGAATGGAATATCGCTATCCACCTTAAATGAGGAATAAAGCATGCTGGTTTGTATTCATACCAATAAGAACCATTGCATAATTATATAATTGCAATCACAGATGTACAATTATATGATATTATATTCGGCAATAGTGTGCGGTAAAACCTTCACAACTATGCAATCACATAATACAAATAGAGGGATGTTTATAAAATAGGATTGTAAAATGAATCCAACTTCATCCTCACCCAAGCTTGGAGTATTAGCTACACATCACTGGAGGAGAATATCCTTTATCCAGGCAAGCTTTAAGGGGTCACGGGATGGAAAAGAAAATAAAAGCGGTAATTTAAATGACTGAAGAAATAAGGAAAATGGCAGAAATAAATAAAGAAAATGGCGTAAGTAAATAAAGAAAAGTGACTGAAGTAAATAAAGAAAAGAAAAGACTTAAGTAAATAAAGAAAAAGACAGGAACAGTAAAGAACAGCTCTCAAGTGAGAACTGTGCCATGCATCAAAAGGAAAATAACAGAATCGGAAATTACTGAAATTAAAGACTTAATCGGATAGAACAATCCTCAAGTGAGAATTGAGCCAGGCATTGTAAAGAAAAATTGCAGAATTGGAAATAGCTGAAAATTGAAACTACCGATTGAAATGCGAAAATAAACTGTAACTTGAATTAAAATTAGCAGAGTAATGATTCAGAGCATAAGTCATGAACCCTGAAAACGTCGTCGTTACACTTCTATTTATAGAAGGAAAAGATAAAAGTCCATAATGCCCTCAAAATATCCCAAAATATCTCTTTAGCCCGCAGCCGCCATTGTCTATCGATAGCGAAGGTTCGCTATCGATAGAGGTGCTATCGATAGCGAATCCTGGCTATCGATAGTCAAGGTCAAAGTTTGACTTTCTTTGCAGATTTCAACGTCCGTTCTTTTGGTACTTCCCTCGGCTGCTTTGGATCGTTTTCGGACGTTCCTTTGATTTGAGATGCTCTTCAGGGCTTCATCGGTGACGACTTTAATTAATGTAATCTGCACATATTTCTTGAAATGGAG
The DNA here is from genome assembly GCA_017140935.1 of Hamamelis virginiana. Lineage (NCBI taxonomy): Eukaryota > Viridiplantae > Streptophyta > Magnoliopsida > Saxifragales > Hamamelidaceae > Hamamelis > Hamamelis virginiana. Next base: position 10,472 of record JAESVK010051507.1, on the reverse strand, counting down.
ATTTAAACCCAATTGTACAGATATTCATATAAAACGCTATTTATTAAACAATTATAAATATAAGAGAACATAGAAATACCCTAGTTGAATGGTATGATTGGGGTACAATCAAGAAGCCCGCTAGGTAGAAAACCTAAAAAGGCTGCTTAGGCAAAAATTAGGGCAAGAGCTCGCTAGGTAGAAAACCTGCAAAGGCTGCCTATGCAAAAAATAGAGCATTCAAAAAAAAAATGCTTTTCAATTGATCCCATGAACTACAAGGACCTGATTCTCCAAGTATTCAAAACAAGAAAGTTGAAAGTTTTATGAAGAAAAGAAATATTCAAAGGATGGAGATATGTAGGCAGCCCATAAAGTTACCTTGGGTGCGATCCAATTCTTTAAGGCAAAACAACCCTGTGTTTGATTTCAATTGTAATTATTTGCAGTCATTTGTTCAAAACTAAAAAGATGGAATTCTTTTATTCATGAAATGAGGAGAAACCTTTCAAAGGTCTACTACATGCCATATGATTCTAATTCCATTCATTCTAAATAATAAAAAGCATGGGAAATGTGTTTCAAAAGTTCATCAAATCCTTCGTTCCTTCCTTGAAGTTTCTTCAGAGTCATCATCTCTTCTTCTCTTGTAAAGTACTATTTGCAAATTATTAGGTGGAAGTGACGAAGTGTCCCCTCGCTCTTCAGGTGAGAGATTTTTGATAAGTCCTGAGATCCCAGCCTTCCTTTCTTGTCCCCGAGTACCCATATCCTGAGACAACCATTGTTTATAAGCCTCATCCAGTTCAAAAAGCCCATAAGAGAAATCGATGTGAGTTGTGCGCAATACAGATGGCCACCTTGACATCAAAGCCTTCACCACTGATGGAGAGATCGCCTTGGAAGTGTAAGTATGCTCTGGAAGAGATGGAATCATCTGTTTGGTCCCCATTTGGCGAAGCAGTCGGGTTGTCCAATAGAAAGAAGTGTGTTTCAGCCCTACCAAAATCACCGCAGAATAACCTGGAGAACGGAGCAGATAATGGCCAGAACAGCTCCAGTCATGTACATACCATTCGATGTCATCCCAAGAGAGAGTAGACAGAAAAGTCAACCATTCGAGTAAAGTGTTTTCTCGAGGTAAGGTAATAGCACGGCGATGATAGGAAGCATGGTAAGAAGTACCAGTGGAAGGAGCGATGAATTTGAGCCTCTCGATTAACCATATTTGCAGTAGAATGGGGCTACCTTCAAAAGGAACCTTGGGGTCGGAGTGCAGTTTGTCTAAACCATTCAGAGTTTCGGCGAGGACCATGGGCGTCACGTTTTGTGATGAAGAAAGGGGTAAAACTAGTTCACACAGTTCTAATGGAACCAAGAAAGAGCCAGTACAGAAGAAAAATTGCCCGAGAAGGCATAAAACTAAAGCATGTTGAACGGGCCGTGAGGTGGTGAATTGATTCAAGCCAGGGTGAAGAAAAGAAGTAGCTAGTTTTAGAAGATTAAGGTTGGTACCTTCGATGAGTGTAAAAGCATCTCCTTCAGTGATCTCAAGAAGAGAAGCGAGAGTTGTTGTGTACTTACGCCGAATCTGTGAAAAGATGAAAGGTCCTTTCAGTGGAACAGATATGATCGCGCAGAATTCCTCCAACAGTGGGCATATTTCTTCGGTGCCGAAGTTGAAAACATGAATTGTGGGATCCCAAAATTGGCTTGCAGCAATGAGAAACGTGGTTTCTATCTTGATTTGTTGAAGAGAAAAGCATGCATTCAAGTTGAAGCGAGCGAACACCTTTTTGTCTTCCTTCGTCATTCTCGCCATGAATCTTTTCAAAACATGGGGGAAAGCCTCCATGATGCTTAAAAATATTGTAGGATGGTTGTAGAGGCTGCTAAGGGTTCCTTTTTGTAGGCCTAGGTTAAGTTTGAAGAGAAATTAGAAACTGAAAAGACCAAAAATTGGAAACTACTCAAAATAGGCAAAATAAGGCGAGCCATTACGGTGACCGTCCTAGGCAGGACGGCCAACTGTCCTAGGGTAGACGGCCAACCGTCCTGGCTTGGATGGTCATCAGGACTTGGCCACCCAATTTTGCCAATTTTGCTTGTTTTCAACATTTTTTCGAGTTTTTGTGCATTCGGGGTCCTGATTTTGATTTTTGTTGACTTTGTTGATATTTACAACTTTTAAAACATTGGTATTAGTTCAATCATGATCAAAAGTGAGAGAATTAATAGCAGTGAATGAGTTTTAACAGTGCACATACACCATAAAAGTGAGAAAACTTATTTTGGCACAAATATTTGCAACATACATAGGATTTTCGAAGTGAAACACCATGTCTCATAAAAGATTGGTCAATATCTTCGAGAGCTCCTCCTTATCCCTCTGCTAGATCTCTCGCCAGCTGAAGAATGACGTGGTGGGTCAGGTGCCTGAAACAGTGTTCACGGTTTGATCAATTTGTGAAAAGGGAAGGAAGATGAATTTGAGAATGTGATTTGAAGTTACCCGTTGACGAGTGAGAGCGGAAGTCCTCAAGCTCATCCTATGAAGATCATGCCTCAAGGTGGTGGTGAGATCGATGTAATCCTGGCAATAATCGAGGAATATCGTGTGCGGATTTCGAAATTTGGCTGCACAAATACATTTGGATTATATTCTTATCAAGGGAAATGTTGTTATTTCTATATGAATTTTGATTTAAATGCAATGCAAGCATGGTTATTGATTTACATATCATGAGATAAAGTAAATTTTTTATGCTTTGAATGAGCCAAAATGATCAATACATTTTCAAAAAGTTTTTTTTTACAAAAAGATGTGTGCATATTGTATGATACAATTTATTATCAAAGGCATGGGTGGTGTCTCCAAAATCCGAAGTGTTTCAAATTCAAAATTGATGGTGTTTCAATCAAATTAAACATCATAGAAAATTTTGGAGATACTTTACATGTCATGAAATGACATTTTTAAAGAGAAAATGGAAAATGGTGTCACTTGGGCATTTTATCAAACATGTGATGTGCACATTTTCAAAATGATATTTTCAAAGAAAATTGATCATGGCAAATACTTTCTAAAATCCTACAAAAATCATTGAAACATGATTAGGATATGTTTGATTTGAAAAATCAAAGTTTACTTCATTGAGGCATTTCATCTAACACTTGGTGTGCACCATTGACAAGCTTGTGAAGCTATGAAATGGGGCTCCCATGCTTTACCCAAAAGTTATAATGATATGAAAATCAACAATCACAATATGCAAACAAGTATTTCAATTCAATCAACTGCATATAAATCAAGAGTTATTAGTGAAATTTAACTTACATTGTCTTTGGAGTGAATATACGAAAGATGTGTTCTAGGCTCCAAGAGTAGAGATGGTGGATGAGAGTCTCCATATGAGGGTGCCTTGTATCTCGCCTTGACTTCCAAGAATGGATACTTTAAGTAAGGTGGATGAGATTGATTTCTATCCATTTTTGAAGAGAATGGAGTATGTGGGAAATAGAGAGTTTCACACCAAAATGAAAACAAGTTGAAGAACTTGAGAAGATGAAGATGATTTTGTGTTGGCAAGAGCGCAAACCAATGATTTGGTTGAGTATGTATGGATTGAGGATCAAGAGTGAGAGAGTTTTGGAGCAAAATGGGCTTAGAAATGCTTAGAATGAACACAAGAGTGCACATGAGCATGTGGGGTTTAAAAAGAACAAAAAAAATTTCGGGTCACACATGGTGACCGTCCAGCCCAGGACGGTTAGCTGTTCAGGCTAGGACGGCCACCAGTGTGCCCCTCTTTGATTTTCTCAAATTTTGTTTTTTCGATCGAATTTTTTTTATCTTCCAAAATTAGTTCATGTTTTGCATGAAAATTACCACTAAATGATGATTTTGAATGATGATTTTAAAATGATGATTTTGAAAACATTGTATATGGGAGAAGTACCATATAATTGAGGATGTGTTCATGTGGGAGATGTACCATATGAACAATGAGTTTGAAGTTATTTTATGTGAGACATAAAATAACGTTTTGAATTGTCTTATGTGATTATTTTATGTGAGACATAAAATGATGCTTTATATGGGAGATGTACCATATAATTGATTATATGTTCACATGGGAGATGCACCATGTGAACGATGAACTTAAGTTATTTTATGTGAAGCATGAAATAACATTTTGAATGATTTGTGATTATTTTATGTGAAACATAAAATGATGAGGTGTAACTATTTTATGTGAGACATAAAATGATGCTTTATATGGGAGATGTACTATATAATTGATGATATGTTCACATGGGAGATGTACCATGTGAACGATGAATTTGAGTTATTTTATGTGAAGCATGAAATAACATTTTGAATGATTTGTGATTATTTTATGTGAAACATAAAATGATGAGGTGTGATTATTTTATGTGAGACATAAAATGATGCTTTATATGGGAGATGTACCATATAATTGATGATATGTTCACATGGGAGATGTACCATGTGAACGATGAATTTGAGTTATTTTATGTGAAGCATAAAATAACATTTTGAATTGTTTGAAATTATTTTATGTGAAACATAAAATGATGAGGTGAGATTATTTTATGTGAGACATAAAATAATGCTTTATATGGGAGATGTACCATATAATTGATGATATGCTCACATGGGAGATGTACCATATGAACGATGAGTTTGAATTATTTTATGTAAAACATAAAATAATAGTTTAAAAATGTTTATATATGAGAAGTACTATATAAATAATAATTCTTATGGGAGATGTACCATAGGAATAATGAGTCTGGACTATTTTATGTGAGAGAAGTATCACATAAGTTGATGATTTGTATGTGTTTATGTGATAGAAGTATCACATAAAATGATGATTTGTGTATGCTTATGTGAGTAAGATATCACATAAATGCTTGTTTTGTGGTTTGTTGAGTCGTTGACTCCAAGATAATTGGAAGTGTAACTTCCGAGAAGGACTTCGGTCCCTTGAGATAATTGGAAAATGAGTTTTCCGAGAAGAGTCGTTGACTCTAAGGATAAGATAATTGGAAGTGTGACTTCCAAGAATTATTTTCACTCCGAGTTTATTTAGGAAATAGATTCCAATATTTGTGAGAAGTTGGTTTGATCATCCCTCTTTTTGTTGTGGCAAAAATGGGATGCCATTTTGTTTCGTTGGTATTACATGGCGAAGCCATGAAACACCAACGAGGGGCTTCTGTGGACACCCCATTTTTACCAATTATTTCTACCATATGTTCATGCAAATGATTAACTAAAATAGCTGATCATTTGGTGAGGAATTGGCCTTGTAAAGACCAAATTGCCTAAATTGCCCTTTTCTGAGGAAAAGGACAATTCATTATTTCATGTGTACATTTGGATTGGAATCAAACCCATTTGTATTTCATTTGACTTTTGAGGTGTTTTAGAACATCCCTGTAAATTTTCATAGCATTCTGATGAGAGCTCGATAGGTAATTAGGGTTTTTGCGACTTGAAGGGCATTTTCGTCATTTTTCTCGTATAATTTCCGAATGACCTCCGAATTCGAAACGGATTGTTTCATGAGGTTTATATGGATGTGGGGAGTGTATTTGGAGTGCCAATTGAACCTTTGAATGGTTGGGATAGATTCGACCAAAATTGATCCCACGGGTAAGAATGAGCTAAATTAGGGTTTTGTTCAAATCGACCGTGAATTGGTCATTTTCACCAAAATAAAAGATTTTCAAAACATGTTTTCAAGTACCAATTTCATATTAAAACCATGTTTTTAGAAATGGTGTAAGCCTAATTGATCAATTTTACAAAACAAAGAATGATCATATGACCAATTTTGGCACAACCGGGTCAATTGGCTAGCTTTTTACTAAAATCTTTGACCATGGTCAAGTATTTTTAACCCAAAAACGTTCTAAAAATGTGGAGGATCAAAACACGGTCGTTTTGAGCCCTGAACAATCGAATTTGGATCAGATTTGACCAAAATATGGCCAAAATTTGAAAACCCTAGAATTAGGGAAGAAAATTTGGGAAGTCACTATGGTGACCGTCTTAGCTAGGACTGCCAACCGTCCAGCCCAGGATGGCTAGCCGTCCAGGCTAGGACGGCCACCAGCATGCTCGATCAGATTTTGCATTTTTGGAAGGTTTGAGGCTCCCCCACCCATTTTGGCCGATTTGGTTCGATTTTTTGAATATAATTCGAAGGGTTTTCAGCTGGCAAACCCTAGCATGACTAATTCTAAGCCTTAGGATTATTTTTAGATGGATTAATCCTAACCATTCAAGGTTTTGAACCCTAGCTCTATATATGTTGCATTATGGAGTTAGAGAAAAAAAGAGGAGAGAATTCTAGGATTTTGAGAAGGAGGCTACATATTTTAGTTCTTCCTTCTTATACCATTGAAGGAGGGAACTAAGGTGAAGAAGGGAGGAGAAGGACTCAAGGCTTGGAACTTGAAGGAGGTTTGCAAATAAGAAAGAAGATAGGTAAATCCTCCATACAGACTTTTTGTATGAGTATACTTTGTGTGAGTTTATTATGCATGTTAGAATAGGTTTCTTTCTTTTTCTTATTTATGTGAGTATGCATTATTAGAGTTAACTTTATCATGATTTTGTATGAGTATGCATGATTAGGGCTAGCATTGTTGTTATTTTATGTTAGTATGCATGTTTAGGGTTCGTTAGTTTTATTTATGATTTTATGTTAGGATGCATGTCTAGGGTTAATTAGTTTTATTATAACTTTATGTTAGTATGCATGACTAGGGTTAGTTCTATTTGTGATTTTATATATGTCTAGGGTTATTGTTATTTTGTTATGATTTTATGTATATATGCATGTTAGGGTTAGTTTTCTTGTTATTTTATGTGTGCATGCATGATTAGAAGTAGTTTTATCGTTGTTCTATGTAAGTATGCATGATTAGGGTTAGTATTGCTATGATTCTATGTGAGTAAGCATGATTAGGGTTAGTATTGATATGATTTTATGTGAGTAAGCATGCTAGGGTTAGCCTTTGTTATGATTTTATGTTTAGGATGAGTCATTTGTTGTTATTTTATGTATGCGAGCATGTCTAGGGTAAGTGTTGATATGTTCATATTATTATTTGAATCTCTTAATGATTGATTGATGGTATTAGTGATGATATGAATGTGTTAATATGTATTCTTGATATGTGATGAGTCGTGAGTCAATTTTTTTTATGCTTTTTTATGATCATTTTGAACACTTGATATCGATTTAATGGATTGAATATATAAATTGTGTACGAGGGAGCGTGCGAAGGTAAGATCCTCCCCTTGTGTTTAAAATAATTGTTTAAAGCATGTTTGTTGTTAGTTTTTTTATACATTTTGCATGGCATGTTAAATTATATGCTAGGGTGTGTATTTGTAATTTTTTATGGATTAACAATGTTTTTAGGCTATTTTGAACATGTATTCAAATCTGTCCAGATTTGAATATATGTTTTAAAGTGGTTTAATTAACATTTTTAAGCCATATTTTTGCATGTTTTTTATAGCATTTTCATAGTATATTCATGTAGAAAGCATGCTAGGTCATCTTCACATCTTTATTCTTTGTTTTCATGATTTTTAGAGTGGTTAAAGGTTCATATTCAAATCTATCCGGATTTGTTTATGCCCTTAAATTACTTCTAAAAATTATTTTAGGGTCAAATCTAACTTAGAAATATGCCTAAGACCACATAGTAAAATTAGTGAGCATTTAGGAGCATTTTCATGCATTGTTAGAATAATATCATGTGTATTCGTTTAATTTATGTAAAATTCCAGCATGCATTGCATTAGTATTTTTAGGTTTTTAGATTAACTTTAGGGTTAGTTAGAGACCCTAGGCTTAGGAAGGTCACTTGACCTTCCCTAGGACTGTCCTTTGTTGTAAAGACCACACTCAGATTTGAGTATTTTAATCGATTTAAGAGTCGATCTTCGAGAGATTTCTTAAAAAGATTTTTGATGTAATGTTTATGAAATAAACATGATTTTATGAGATATTTGATTACTAAATTATTTTTAAAAAAAATTTGAAATGTTTTAAAGATTTTTATCTATGAATGAGATTCCTACCCATATGATTTGTTTTCTTAAAAATCTTTAAAAAAGATTTTTAATTGGAATTGAATTCTAAAGATAAGAATTATTTGGAATATTTGGATTTTATGAATGTCTTTTAATTTGAAATGATTTTGAAAGAATAAAAACTCTCGAAGTTAGAGTCTTGAATTAGGTTGAAATACCTTTGATGATGTGATCGATTACAATAGGAGAGTCCTAGGGTAGTCGAACTACGTGGACTTTGATACTTGCTAGGTGATACTAGTAAGTTACGTAGGCGCTAATAGGGCTCAACTCCGCCCTAGGATGCCCTTAGGGTATTCTAGGTTCTTAGGGTTTGTTTGTATTTTTTATTATTATTAATATAACTAATATAGGTAATGCATTTATATCATTATTTTTTGGTTGATTAGATTATTTAGGATTGTTTGCATTGAGAAATTTAAATAGCCCAAATAAATTAGAAGTCATTTAATTAGGGCGAGGTGGGTGCCTACAAGCGAAAGCTTGGAACCTTCCCACGTCGTAACCTAGCCCCCGGATCCAACTCTGGTTTGTAGACTGCTTTTCCATTAATGGAGTTTGTTTTATTGAAAATAAAATATTTTTATGGTTTCCTTATTCCTTAAAAATAAGGTGGCGACTCCTTTGTTTGATTTCTAAACCCCCCTAATCACATCGTCCGGTGATGATGTGGACGCCTAAGCTCGTCACGTGGCTGGTCCACAGAACTGGCGACTCCGCTGGGGATTTCGAGGGCTAAACTTCATTAATTTAATTGGGCTATTTAATTTCTTAAATTAATTAAAATCAACCACTTGCATTTGTGTGACTGCATATCATTTTAGTTATATTAGCTGCATGTCATTGTGTGATAGGACGATGTTGCCTTGCCAAACGATGGTCTAGTCCTGATCCCTATCTCCACTCGACACTAGGGCAATCATGACGAAACCATCAACCTATTGTCAAGTACCCTTCGGGGTATATCAAGGATCAATCAGTACTGTTTGACCCACGCGGCACGCCATGTGTCACATATGGTTAGGTATATGGATTGGTCTACAATATGAACCTTTATACCTACCCTTTGCATTAGTCCATGTAGATAGCCTGTAAGACACTCTACCCCACAGTGCTTGCACACACCTGTTATGCTGCCAAAATTTT